>JAHWFP010178479.1:0-29985 GCA_023313725.1 Lithobius niger | reverse complement strand
ATCTGGCGAGATAGCTACAAGGGACACTGGATAAACAAGCATCTGGCTAGGTAGCTACAAGGGACATTGGAATAACAAGTGTACTGAGAGCTAGCTACAAGGGACACTGGATTAACAAGTCCATGGAGAGCTAGCTACAAGCAGTGCTGGAGAAAGAGGGCGGCCGCCCCGGGCGCCGAAAGGGGAAAGGGCGCCGAAAATTCTGCCCCTTCCCCCTCCAAAAGTAAAATTGAAAAAAAAGTTGAACTTTAATAAATGCTCTTTTGGCAAAGCCTAGCCTAAATGCAATTGGTCTTGAAAAAAATAATTTATGAGTAGCAGCAACTGGGTAGAGGTACCTTTGACTGGCAAGAAATCTCATTAGAACGTGAATATGGCAACAAATACGTAATTTTCGGCCTGCCGTTTGGGACTTGCTCACAATAAAAATGTCAAAACACTAAAAAATAGTGGGAGCTGCCAAAAATTGTGGATAGCCGCCATGTTGGAAAATCTTCAATATGGCGGGTGTATGAAATCCACAATTTGTAGCAGCTCCCATTTTCGTTAATGTTTTAACATTTTGATTGTTAACATGACCCAAATTCTGGGCCGAAAATTAAACATTTGTTGCGAAATTCATGTTCTTGCGAGTTTTCTAAACATGTCAGAGGACATCTCTGTCGTAAACTAATTGTAATTCTTCACATGCACACAAATATTTTTGTCTCGTCCCTACCTACCTCACCCCTTTCATGCCAGGTTCGGGTGTTTTCAGTGTGTTGGCGTTATCTCTGTGTCACAGTGATATGTTCGTTTTTGGGCAGCTTTGGGAAGAGGCGTGTGGGAGGAGGAGGAGAGGGTTGCAATCTGCTGCATAATAGAGATAAAAAGGGGCGCTCAATGAACTAACTGGCCCCGAGCGCTCAAACGCCTTGCTCCGGCACTGGCTGCAAGGGACACTGGATTAACAAGCATATGGAGAGCTAGCTACAAGGGACACTGGATAAACACGTGTATAGAGAGCTAGCTACAAGGAACACTGGATTCGTAAAGAGGGTAAAAAACAACGGCGCCTTTAGTAAAACCAGTGCTGTGAGAGTGGACTTTTCAGGGCAATAAATGCGCAATTATATGGATTTGTTGATCGCTGCTTCAATTTTCAGCAAGTGCATTCTTTCCATTTCTAGTTTGCAACGCTAATATACGGATTGAATTGCAGAAATTGTTGCTTGGGGGCTGTAGGGGGGGGGGCTTATTTACGTGTGCCTACAACACGAAACGACACAAGACAAGCTAAATATTAAAAGGTAAGGTTATTTTGTCAATATGGTAGGAATTATTAACTTAAGTTCTCTTACGGTTACTCTTACAATTCAGTACTCCAGATTTTTAACAAACATGATCGTTGAGATTGTTGTTCCACGATCGGGTGATGTATGGCGTGAGAAGCTCCGGCTTGACAATGTAGAAGCCATTTCCGGCGGAAGAAAAACTATCTGTTCTTTCGCGACTTAGCCACTAAGGAACTGATAGTGTTTCACCTATGGGGTAAGGTGGCCTTATGGTTAGCATGACCGTCTCTTGTTCAAGAAGTCTCGGGTTCAAGTCCGGCCTCAGCCACCCCTAGCAATTTCGGGTAGAGAAGAGCCCCGTGGTGTCTCATGCTCGTGTCGATTGTGGCATGTAAACGAACCTAGGAATCTCTGATTGGACTTATCTCGCAAAATTGTCCCACTCTTCTTCTGACGCTATGGCTAATTCTGGGTGTGCGTCAAACAACAACAGTAAGGTGTTTCACCTTACTGCTACTTCTACTGCTCCATAAAATAGTTAGTTTCCACTCCTTCACTCCTTTTCACTCCAACTTCAATCTTCATGCACTCCTGGTTACAATAATATACTTTACATAAAAAGTAGAATTTTAATTTCTTTTCGAATAACACCTATCAAATCCATCAAAACCCATCACTGCTGGAAACAGTCTGGTACCTCCAGTACACAACAAACCGTGACAAACTCAATGGAATGTTCTAAATGCATCTATTCAGTTTTAGTGACGTCACCTTTTGATGCGACTGATGGATTCTTCTGGAATGTGCGTAGGAGAGCTGTAACCTCGTGCTAACACACACATCAACTACCTCTTCGACTTGTTGTGTCTTATGTCTCCCACAGTCCCCTGCAAATCTATTGGCCACGTAGAGGTGTGAGGTCACTTCCGTTCTGTGAAATGCTCGTTACTGTAAACTGGAACATTCTTCTGTACTGTGTTACTGTAAACTTTGTGCATTTAGTAAAATTCACAGCCGTAAAAAATAAATACGTTTACAGCGGATAGTTCTGCAAACTTTTCACAGTATGTACTCTCGTCATTATAAAGATTCGATGCATGTGAGTGCTTGTACCACTATTCCTCTTGACCTAAGTCGACTGAATGTTGCACATGCTTATCTATTGTAAAAGGACGAATTCAAGGCAACAATCGCATTCTTCTTTCAGCTACATTTACCGTCTTCAGCATTGATACTGTTATCACCAAAAATGTGTAACTGTATTGTATTATTCTATACCCTCCATGCTGCAGTTCGTTTATATACAAGAACTTCAGTATTACGATACAAGCAATGTATTAAAAAATGTATTTTTTATATGCCAATGGAAATATAAATCACCTGTCCTTTTCAGCATTCCCCTATCCTGATGCAATCTCCCTCCTGTGAAAGTTGTTGGCTTTTCTGCCAGCCTCGTAACCTTTCCTACTGAACATGCGTGGGCCCAGCCCTCCTATAAAAGCGCTGGCTCGGGATCATGCTTCATCTCTTTTCTCTGGGCTTCCACGCTACGTGCTGTTCTCCCAGGCTTTCCAAGAATATCGTCGTAGATTTTGGACTCATTCTGAACTTCGGTCGTAGTTGGAGTGGTCACATTCGAGGCTTAGGCCCACTTGCAGCTTTTTCTCCGCCAATCTTGACCACTCTGTCTGGACATTGCAGGCGCCCCAGTGGTGGTTACAGTGTATAGTTTGTTCCACATTATGTTTTCAGAAAACTGACTGGATGACGACGCGTTTCCTTGCACAAAGAGTGCAAAAACATGTGGATATCACACTTGTACACTCAACATAGTTACTGTCAGAGTTTACGAATGGGATGTTACCGGATTTTTTGCACTCGTAGTGGAAGAAAATGTGGCGTCATACAGTCAGTTTTCTGAAAACATAATGTGGAACAAAGTATAGTGATCCGTGCGACCAGAGTCACCTGCCGATACGGCTGGCCCTTGTCGGTCGCTCTCTCCCAACAGTCGCCTCGGCTCACATGCGACCACCCTTTCCATCGATTTGCCTTGAGCGACCAACTGGGCGTCTTGAACCTTGAGTCAGCAGTTAAAAAACCGTGGTCCGAGCTACTGCGGTTCCTTAATTCTCGTCCGTTTTACGGTGCCTTGTGCCAAAGGCCCATCACGAAAAGTGCTGGCCTGGACGACTACGGCGACCCTGGACATCTGAGGGTTTAGGGGACGCTTTTCATGCCTCATTTGCCTGGTCTGCAAACTTCCAAGCATCGGTTCCTCAGCAACCAAGGGGGTGGTGCTCGAAACGACCACTATGTCACCTGTCCCATGTGGCCAGGTTTAATCCTTGACACCAAATCTTCTGCTAGCAACAGCGACCTTCACTGTCTTTGTCTTCTGCTCTGCTGGCTTGGTGTCCTATAGCACTCGATTTACCGACTGCTCAAGCTGTAGTCCTCGTCACCTTCTGCTCTCGGTTCTCTGTCATGACCAACCTCTGCTCTAAGGACGACCCTGCACCTGTGATAGGTTAAGCGTAGCTCCTAACCAATAGTTCTCACTTGGTTCGTCGGTCGCCACCCGTAGCATTTCGGCTGCCTCGTGTCCTACAGACGAACAAGGAATTTAGCCTTGGGTGCCCTTTTTCTATCAATCTACAAGATGACCGGAACTTTTGGTCGCAATCTGCAGTTTCCGCTCGGTCGTCGGTACGACCACTGTATTTCAATCGCTGAGCTGTCTCCTATCCTGCAGGGGAACCAGATTTTCTCCTTAGACATCACTTCAATTCGGTTCAGGGCCGATTGCTGCTTTTACAACTGCGTAGAGATTATGTGCGCCCCAGTGGTGACACGGTGCACCCGTGCGACCAGAATCACCTGACGATTCGGATGGCTCTTGTCAGTCGGCCGCTCCTAACAGTTACCTGGACCTACTTACGTACCTTCCCTATGAAAACACAGGATTTACGCATTCATTTACTTCGTCCTTTCAACACGACCACTGTCATAACTAACCCTTCATAGTATTCTGCACGAATTCTACACCATCTTGACGCCTTGGGCCAGTCTTCCACCTAGAGTGTTTGCTCTGCTCGAACTACTTGCGCTCTCTTTTTCACCATCATAATGACATACCTAGACTCTGTTCTTCTCACTGCTCGAGGCGCCCGGTCGTCACCCGGGCCTTGAATTATGTCCCTACCTGGAAATGACTTCATACCAGCTAGCCTCCCATACGCCTGGGCGGACTGCACCTGCGGTATGGCATTGGGCCTGTCAGGTCGCATCGGCTCCTGCTCTTCTCCACCGCACACTGGTCGCCCCTTCACACCTACCGCCTCGCTTATAATACAAAGAAAACAAGACAAACAGCGGCGACCGCTATCAAACACTGCTCAGTCACCTACAAGCCTGTCAAACGGTCTGTCATTTCTTACTCCATCAACGCTTTACGGTCGTCACATTCATCACTCTCTTCGCCGGAAAACGGGCAGGAAGAACGAATAAGAAATGACCACAAAGTACACTTCTTTCAAGAAAAGTAATCTACCGCTTTTAAGCGTTCCCGAATGAGGACTTTTTTTTCTTGGTTACCAAACCCTAATTTAATCCAGATTAACGTAATAATAAAAATAACGTAACTGTACGTGAACTACAGCCAATGTAGGTTTTAAAAACAGTCTTGTTGCATTGTCTGCTGCTTACTCTTCATCAAGAACTTAGTTCTGTTACGCGTCAGCAAGAAATACCATAAAGCTAGCGGTGGACAGATCGCATTGTATCGCATTTGTTGTGATCAGCTTCTGGTCGGCTTACAGTGTTAAATGTAGTGTTTATTATTCAGCATTAACGTAAATAACTAATCATCGTCAACTGGATGCAGCTGATATCAAACTCATTTGTTGGCGATTTGATGCGTTCGTACACTAGTCATTGCAAACCAATCGCGATGATCATGTTTCTTAAATCTAAAGTAATTAACTGCAAAGTAGGTGTGTTCGCAGTTCCCGCCTTACCGACAAACAATGTTGCGTTTTATAATTCGGTTCGTCCTTACAGAAATGTTCTCTTGCGAATTAGTAGGTTTCCAAAAAAAAAGACACGCTTTCCCTTTTGCGTGAACAACAGCGTAACAAATTTTATGATCTTCTAGCTCTACGTCTAAATCTGCTGCATCCGTTTACAGCTGTAAGCCTCGTAATTCATTTTCTTTGACTTCTAACACTAAAATCATTGCCTGGTGCGCGCAACCTTACTTACAGTGAGCGGATTTTACAGCTAAAACTTGAATCACTTGAATTTCGACGACTTAAGTCTGATCTAATTTTGACTTTTAAAATTTTGCGTGGATTGCTTCGAGTCAGTTTGCCTTTTTTCCGATCTGAACATAGAGGGAAGAACTAGAGGTCACTCTTTTAAATTACAAATTCCTAAATTCCGTTTGGCGTGCCGACGACATTTCTTTTCGGTGAGAGTTATTGGGGCCCGATGCAGCTGTCTCCTCGAAGAGCGTGCCTGCCTTTCGTCGTCACCTTAGCCAATTAAATTTTACCAAATTTTTACGACGTTTTTAACACTCGGTTACTTATTGATAACGGGCCCCAGTGGTCTCGCATTCAGCCACATCTTTACGTCACTTTCTCTAGTTGGGTTGGCAGTTAGTGGTCACACCGATCCTTGTCTTCCCGTTGCTCCTGCAAGAAATTGTTTATTTATTATTTTATTTATATTAATCCCAAGTAATACTTAGTTGACGTCATTATTAGCAAGGTCCAACATTAACTTTTGAATGATTCGATCTGCGACCGCTTTCCACGTCGCCCTGCCCCCCTTTTTTTTTTAGCGGAGTAGGACTCATGTAGGTGTTCGCCATTGTTTCTTCATTTTGCACGCTTTATTTAAACACAGTTTAGCTCACTCTAGATGCCGAATGTTTTTTTCCAAAATAGTATCCCTTTATTCTGAGTTGAACCAAGGCTCTACTGCAGTCCCGGCCGAATCTTGGATGAAAAATAGAATATATACGTGCCCGGGTTGGACAATATTGCCGTCGAAAACGTCACTGATGCGATTGAGTTGTTATGTTGCCGCATTCTGTCAACCGAGGGCGACACCTTTCGTACAAAAATGCCAACGTTCCTAACCTTGCAACACTTTCTGGATACACGAACGTGTCGCTTTTTTCCCCCAAGCGCGGAGAAATTGCTTAATTGCGGCTGAGTGACAACTTTAAAAACTATTTAAAAATACTTCAATATGGGGTGTCGGACGAACGTCTAACTGGAAAATCGTCTAATGGGATTGTCTAAAATCTGCCTAAATAAAAAATCTGGAAAACCATCTAAACGGAATATCGGATAATGGATAATTGTGTAATGGATAAACGTCTAACTTGGATTAACGTCTAACTACGGTTTCTGATGTTATATGTATAGCCGCAGCGAGCGAGGCAGGGATATTAGACGATTTTCCATCATATGCAAATTTCCAGTTAGACGCTTTTCCGTTATGCTAATTTCCTGTTAGATGATATTCTGTTAGTATACTGTTTTCCGTTATACGTTCTTCCAATTATGCGATTTTCCAGTTAGACGATTATCCCTCTCTCCCTTTAATATACGATAAAAAAATTATCACGAAAATCTACGTAAAACTAAAATTACATTTTGAAAGCCGCCACTATAGAGTTGCCGATGTATAGGTCACGACTCTCGCTACGAAAATTCACCGATGCGATTTGCCAATTATTCCCGAACAGACCTCAAGAAATGGGCCAGTCGTGGCGTCCATTTTGTCTACCCCCTCTAATTCGTTTTAGGTCGGGACGTATAGTTTACTGGCCATGGCAGAACACAAGAGTTTAGCAAGTGGGAAAAAAACAGATACTGACTTGGAAATACATTACAAAATTTGAAATCCCAAAATACATTAAAAAATAAAAATAAAAAAAGCCCTTGAGGTTTTAAGTGAAGCACAAACCGAGTTTGCAGCCCTGTCTAATTAACACGTCGTAGGTTTCGGCACCAAAAAGTCGAAACTGGTTCGATGTGGGAGTAATGGAGAAAACCTAACCGACCCTCAGCAACCCTAATGACAGTTCGATCTGCAGGCAGGACTAAAACGATCTACGAACTTTCTTAGTATACGGGTTGTTCCTGGCTGCGATTCCCCCAGAACGTAAGCGGAAGCAGGGTTACTGACTGGAGACTCCAGCGTCATAAACAGTGTATATACAACCAGTGACGTGGGGGTCCTATAGTATCCGCCAAGAAAGAAGTCCAACGCGTTTCAAAACAGGGGTATGCATTGTGCATGCCGGCTGCGTCGTTTACCTTGCAGATATCCGCCATGGCTAAGCAGCCAACGTGTGCTCATATACTAAAGCTGCTAGGGCCATAATTTGGGCTAATCATGCACATCGAGCAAAAAGCTTGAAATTTGACATGCAAGTAATTCTTAGTAATACAAATAGAAATAGATTCTCCTTGACTCGTGAAATACTGAAAAACGTTCCAAATAACACCCCTAGCTTGACTTGTTGACACGAACTTTCTTTCTTGTTGACACGAACTTGATCGGAAAGCGACGCCATTGTTGTTGGTCTAATAGCGTTGCCACGACGACGCAGTTATAGAGTATAGAGGCAAGGCACACTTTTTTCCATGAAAGATTAGTAGTCATAAAATGACCATATAAGGAAAGTCTTCTTTCCTGGCGGATAGTATAGATACATGCCAGAAGTTAAGTTGAAGCTGACTTATTATTACACTAGCTGAAAACCCGTCAAAACTGACAGGCACTAGTTTTAACGGATTGAATTGACAAAGTAAACGGCTTTCACACTGTTACTTTCTCTGCTTTCACCTTTTGGGAGCGTTACTTTGCTGCCTTTCAACTTTGGGACCGTTTGCATCGCTTGCTCATGGACCACAACATTCTGCTTTTCTTCGGGACCTCAGATATATCAGCCGGATTACGTTTTTGCCGGCCGAGTTTTGGTTGCCAGCACAAAATTTTGGTTGCGGCCAGTGGCGTAACTAGGGTTTTGTACTGAGGGGGCAACACTAGGCATGTAGCCGAATGGTGTGGAGGGAGAACCGAATAAGAGCAGCGGAAGCTGATGCATTTTTGCTATTTTCCGGCATTTTCTGACCTTGTAAAGTACCGTTGGAAACATTTTTATAAAACAGCTTTGCTAACTGCATTACACGCATAAAAAAATTTTGTAATGTAAATCATTCAGTTTTTCACACTAGATACTTATTTTTTTTAAACACTAATACTTTGTTGGGAATTTTAAGCAAAATATGTAGTTAGTAATTCTTACTGTTTATCTTTAATATTTTTTGTATTTCTCCATTTGTTACCTGGTTACTTTAGCGATTTAAAGGAGAAACAGTAGGAGTATAAATTATAGCTAAGATGAAAATTGCGTCTTTGACCTCAAAATGCAGCCATCTGACGGTAAATAATTTTTCAGCTATGGAAAAAGTGACTTGGGCAATTTGCCGAATAAGCTTTCAAAATCTCACAGAGGGGAGCGAATCGCCCCTTAGTCCCCCCCCCCCCCACTCGTTACGGCACTGGTTGGGGGTTTCTGTTACGAGTTTAGCCGCAGCGAGCACGGTAGGACGAGCAAGGCACGTAATTTGGAAAAATATTGAAGAAAAATTGAAAATCATCATTTTCTTGGGATCGGTATGACTGTAAAACAAAAAAGGTATACGCTTGCGGGCCGCATTCACTTTGATATGGCGGTGTTGTTGGCGCTGGGGGGTGTTGCGCTGTTGCTGTTGCTGGCATATTATGTGTATGATAAAGGCTGCACGTTACAAACTCAAGGTTGCTACGCAAATCAGCATCGAGAGTCGACATCAAATTGGAATCTAAGGAGGAAGCCTAAAAATAGGCCTTCAAAGAATTTGTTGTCACCGGAAATTAATACAAGTCATAAAGCCACTAAATGCTCAGCTAAGTGAAAGATTTCCACGTGATTTTATTCATGCAAAACGTAACACAAAGACAAGTAATCATGCGCAAAACAACACGAGCTGACAATTGATCAGAAAACAGCGAAAACGTACAATATTATACCAACATTAGCTCAACGAATTGTACAAATGAAAAGTTTACAATAAAGTCAACTGAGATGCATATAACCGAAAACATAAATACAACTTAAACTACAACCGCCTCCAATGGCATTTTCAATGTGACACAAGTTACGCAACAAGACTGACTACTCTGAAACAGTTCAAAACACATCGAGTTAAACCATGGACGTGATTTGACACTTTTGGGCATACAGAGAATGCCCAGATAACCTGATAAATGAATGTGATATCTGCTTGGAACTCCGTTTCCCTGGTAACATATGAGATTTATTTTATTAAATACGATTTATCCCCAAGAGGGTAAACAATGGTTTCATTGGAATATACAAAATAATTGACTAAATACTTAAACGGTACCTTCGGCTCGAGGCAACGGTTTAACCTGGTGGATTTTATTCACTGGCTAGCATTTTCGATTTTTCGAGATTTTTCGAGATTTATATGAAAGAGGCTTTGCGTATGCCATTCTTGCGTATTCTACTTTGCTGTAGTGGCTGACCGGTTGTGACCGGGGAACTAGTATAACTGCTGTTGCTGGCAAACAAGGTAGTTTTGGGATGGGCATAGAACAGCGGCTACTGTCAGCAAATCGTGCAGAGCTAAGAGATGTGATACAACGGTTCACTAGAACAAGGGCTGCTGTACGCAAACAAGGCGTAGCTAAGGTGTATGGTCTAATGGCGTACTAGAACAATTTTAGTTGTAGGCAAACAGGGTGGAGTTAAGTGCAAGCAATTAAATTAGCAGCAACAAATCATAAAGCCAGTTCATGTGATGGTCAGTTCGATTGTTATGATTTGCTGCAGCTACTTTACTGCTTACCCCAAATAAATTCACTTTACGGGTCGTTATGATGTGTTATAATGGGGCAGTGGAACAACTTGGTGTAGGAATGATGTGGAGTAATTTAATAAGGTGAGGGAGGCAAATTGAAAAGTTTTTAGCATGACTGTTGTTCTAACGGTAGAATCCTGATTTTTTTGTCGAATATCTACATTTTTCCCATTTTAGTTGCTTTAAAATTCTTACTTAGTAAATTATGGGCTAAGGCCATTTAATTTCTTGACTGATTTTAAGAGCCGCAATTAGCCCTTTTTCACAATTAGCCTTGAATTTGCCTCTACAAAGCTAGGCAGAACAAGGTTAGAATTTAGTTGGCTCCTGCTCTGACTATAAAGAATGTTGTGGTCAGGATGACCCTGCCTCAATGGCTAAACAATTTTGGGGGTAAAGATGCTCCCACAGTGACCAAGCAACTGGACTCAAGGTTATGTCTTTTTTTTTATAGCATTTTTCACAAAAATAAATTTATCTGAAGTTTTAGTACCTGTCCACAATTTTAGGCCCTCTACCATCCTTCCCGGCTCAGAGCCGATTCAAAGCATATGCGAGCAACGCCCCCACGTAGGGCCCCCTGTTTAGAGGGCCCCCACACGGGCGCGGAAACATTCGTCTTATTATAGCGGGAAGGTGGATTATTGATTGACGATCAATATGCCTCTCCCAGTGTGAGGCCGCCAGTTGTTTTCAACGCCATTACCGAACGGAAGAGTCCCACTGTAACTGAGAATTTTGATTTCACATTTTGTTCGTTTAAAACATAAAAATTATAGTGTCTGCGGCCTATCTTGAGTTCGCCCCAGAACGACACAGATAATCAATTGTATGTTTTTGGTAGCAGAGTGCCTTGTTGATATCCGAGATGGTTACAAAAACAATAGCGGCCGTCGATTAATGCCGCCCCCTCCAGGAAAACGTAGCCGCTCATAAAATATCTGCAGGATTTAAGATAAACAGCGCACACAATAATAACCTTTATACTACGACAAATAATAACTACACAATAATAACCAAATATCATTTTTCAAATACAAATAAAAACTGCAAAACAACAAATACTGAAATGATAAGAATAAATAAACAGACATTACAATACCTAGATGGAATAATAGCTACGGAAAGAAGAAAATATTTTTTTTATACCAGAAATATTCAATAAAAAACCAAGAAACATGATATGCTATCAGAATTTATGAATGAAATCAAAAAAAAAAAACCAAAAAAAACTTTAATATAAATACGATAATTTAAAAGAAATGTATATATGAAGTATAAAGGATTAAGAAATGCTTTTAATTATGGTGTGAATTAGTGAATGAAAATCCATAAGATGTGATAAGATGTGAGATATTTATGTGTATAATTGTTTAACTTTGTAACATTAGCTACCGTGGTAGAAATGGAGGGTGTACGTGATTAAGCTTAGTTAGCTTATAAATGTAAAAATGTATAAATGTAATGTTTATGTGGTTCTCGCGCAAGTCTTCGAGCATTACAATGTAAATTGTAATTGAAAATAAACTATTATTATTATTATTATATCGATAATCTTTATTGCTGAAGTCTGCAGTGAAAATTTCGACAATTTTTATTCTGCTGAAGTCTGCAGTGGGAATCGCTACAATTTTTATTCTGCTGAAGTCTGCAGTGGAAATCTCAACAATCTTTATTCTGCTGAAGTCTGCAGTGGGAATGTCGATAATCTTTATTCTGCTGAGGTCTGCAGTGGGATCTCGACAATCTTTATTCTGCTGATGTCTGCAGTGGGAATGTCGATAATCTTTATTCTGCTGAAGTCTTCAGTGGAAATCTCGACAATCTTTATTCTGCTGAAGTCTGCAGTGGGAATCTCGACAATCTTTATTCTGCTGATGTCTTCAGTGGGAATGTCGACAATCTATATTCTGCTGAAGTCTGCAGTGGGAATCTCGACAACCTTTATTCTGCTGAAGTCTGCAGTGGGAATCTCGACAATCTTTATCCTGCTGAAGTCTGCAGTGGGAATGTCGATAATCTTCATTCTGCTGCGGTCTGCAGTGGAAATCTCGACAATCTTTATTCTGCTGAAGTCTGCAATGGGAATCTCGACAATCTTTATTCTGCTGAAGTCCGCAATGGGAATCTCGACAATCTTTATTCTGCTGAAGTCCGCAGTGGAAATCTCGACAATCTTTATTCTGCTGAAGTCTGCAGTGGGAATCTCGACAATCTTTATTCTGCTGAAGTCTGCAGTGGGAATCTCGATGATCTTAACAATTTTGTTTGTGTGTTTTAAATTAGAATTGTTTGTAAAAAAAAGTAAATAGAAAAACTGAGTGTTCTCGTGCTTTGAAACTTCTGAAGTGTTGTGGGTCGATTGGTCGAAGCACTGCACGACACTAAACCGAAAATAATGCGGTTAGCATTTTTGTCTGCAGGTGGCAGTCTGATAGGAAATGAGAAACACTTAAAGGTGAAATTGATACTGGCTTGGACTGCGTGACATAATGACTGTCGAATAATTCGAATTGAACACGAATGAAAAGTTATGAATTACTGAAGCCTACATCGTTCTTAAATATAATAATAAAATAAACGCAACTTTAGGACAGGGGTTCCCGTTTACGTTTTTATTTTTTTTTTTATTGGCCGACGTTACGTAAGATTCACATTTTACAGCGTCGAAGCTCATGGACAAAAATGATTTTAATTCTGTACTTATAACCCCTAGGCCCCAGTTATTAAAACCGCGTGGGGCCTCAAATTGTCTTGAGTCGGCCCTGATCCGGCTGCCTCCCACCTTTTAACGGAACTAAAGTAAAGATACAAGCCATTAATTGCAAGTGAATTAAAAATGTCATGACGTTTCGTCCCTCGGGTCAGGGGCGTTATCAAGTGATGGCGCACTAATTTTAAAACATAGTTATACACTAAGAAAGCAAGGTCGAAACACAGGCATTTCAAAAGGGTTCATCACTTGCAATCTGAAGGATGCAAGGTGAACATAATAAAATAATAAACCCGCACAATTGAAAAGAATGTGCAGGCAGTCACCTTACGAGCAGCACAGGCAGAAGTTGGGAGATGGAACGAGTAAAAATCCTGTGCTGGTCGTATGTGACTGCCTGCACATTCTTTTGAATTGTACGGGCTTATTATTTTATTATGTTCGCCTTGCATCCTTCAGATTGCAAGTGCAGGGTGGCGTTCTACCTGGTAAACCGGGGAAACCGGGGAAATTCAGGGAATTTTTCAAGTCTGGAAAAGCCATGGAAAAACCAGGTAATTTGGTAAACATATACTGAAATTCAGGGAATTTATCAAGTCTGCAAAAGCCATGGAAAAATCAGGGAATTTGGTAAACATATACTGAAATTCAAGGAATTTATCAAGTCTGGAAAAGCCGTGGAAAAATCAGGGATTTGGTAAACATATACTGAAATTCAGGGAATTTATCAAGTCTCGTAAAAGCCATGGAAAAATCTTGGAATTTGGTAAACATATACTGAAATTCAGGGAATTTGTGAAGTCTGGAAAAGCCATGGAAAAATCAGGGGATTTGGTAAACATATACTGAAATTCAGGGAATTTCAACATTTTTTCGGAAATCATTTTTCCTCCATAACGATTATCTAATTCGTAATTTATTTTTTATTTCTAAAACCTTCACTTTATTTTAGTTAAAACTATCTTTGTTTTTATTCTAATAAAGCAAATACTGCTTAGGCATAATAGTAACGTAGGTCATTACGTGTTAAAAACGTTTCTAGTTTTGTTCTGATGACGGCATTTCTACTCTTTACCGGTTATTGAAATTTGAGTGAAATGTGGAAAAAAAAAATTGCAGTCGTGTACTGCATCGTCTTTGACTTAAAAAAACATCATGGAAAAATATAAAATTCGTCTGGGAAACATGGAAAAATCAGGGAATTTCATCACGAGGTTTCGAACGCCACCATGAAGTGATGAACCTTTTTAAGATGCACGTGTTTCGACCTTGCTTTTTTTAGTGCATAACTATGCTGTAAAATTAGTGTGCTATCACTTAATAACGCCCCTGACCTGAGGGACGAAACGTCATGAAATTTTTAATTCACTTGCACTTAATGGCTTGTATCTTTACGTTAATTACTAAAGTGCTTTTGACGTTGTTACTTCCTACCTTTTGCACACCAAATAATTGCTGCATTAATGACGAAGGTCTTAAGCCCTAACCAGACTGGCTGCTCGCGGCTGCACGCCAACGCAGTATGGTGTAAAAAAGACTTCAATATTCGCCCTTAATGCAACACTAACCACACGATTGCTGCAATTTTGACCTTGTAGGCACGTAGTCACGCATAGCTTCGCACGAAATTTTCTTCTGTCTGGAGAGGCCTTTATGTTTATTTATTTCTTATTGTTTCACAACGATATCGACGTATTTTTGAAACGTGCCATTTTAGTCTACTGTACAGCCGTACCGGCTGAGTAGACTATTGCAACGACTTTGTCCGTCCGTCCGTCAGTCCGTCGCTTTTTTCAACTTCGCAACGGTACCAGATATTGACGACCATTGTTTACAACGTTAGATTCAGTGTGAGACGTTAGTTAAATAACATGGCAAATTAAAACATCGTTACTTCCTCATAGCTAATAGACTTCTTCGACGCAACTAAAGTAAATAATAACATTTGATCGTCGAATTAAAATCCTAAATTAAAAACTTCAATAAAAACAAATGGATTTTAGCTTCGTTTAAATAGTCTCGTCGCATTGTTGCATGAATGAATAGGCTTACCGTCGAACCAAATTCTCCATTAGGCCTATCTTCTACTTACGAAATTAAAATTGGATTTTTAAAATTAGGCCTAAAAATGAAAATTAGCCTAAAATCATGTTACCATGGCAACGTCAAGTTGCTACGAGTCACTGTTGGCTTCATCAACAGCGTCTTTCTCGTCACTTCCCTACTACCACTGATCTATATAGGCTGCGTTGCGCGTTACGTTGTAACACTGTAACTGTGTGCCTGAAGGCGCACCGTGTTGCAAAAACGAATAGGCTTACCATACAATCCATATCTCCGTTAGCTGCTACTTACGAAATTAAAAATGCTGGTTAAAATTAGGCCTAAAAGCTGACAATTACGCCTAAAATGTAAAACAGGCATAAAAGCTAACACATTTTTAACCGGCAATTGTGATGGCTACTGCTTTTAGATTAGTATGACAGAGATAGCTGTTGTAGTGCATGATAGAGGTGTGCGCCTCAATATTGGAAGTGGAGGAACTGCACAGAAGACCGGTACGACTCGGCAGTCGCTGTAGCCGCTTGTTTGCTTTTACGCATGATTTTGTAAGTGTAAACCAATTCCATTCAGCACCGTACGCAAACAAATTCTATTCTACATGCAAAAGAATTGTGTGGTAAATTCATTTTTAAACTTTTCAAGTCAAACAGTCGATGCAGTCTTTGCCCCCACATCATGCGAGGTACTCGCATATGGAGCAGTGTTCCGTATCAAATTCTGCGGCTCCCCACTGCCCGTCTGTGCTGCGCAATTGGGATCCTTTTACTAACGTTGGGTGGATATTAAAATTCGTATAAGTGCATTTGTCGTTCTTGGTCTCATCAATTTCGAGGCCAGTGAGCCACCTGAATTTGTGCTTCGCAACATATTCAAGACCATTCCACAAACGGTCGCAATTGAGAGAATATGGTTTTGCTTTGGTAAAAGCGGCATTGTTTTCGTCCTGCGTGTGAAAACAAGCGAGCATTCCACCAAATTTGTCTTTGCAGTTGGCTTTGGCATCAGCGTAGGTTTTCTTTTCGGTGACTACTTCGTACGTCATCGAGCGTGAAGCTGGGCAACCTGTAAGAACGAAACAATTGTCAGAGATAAAGAGAAAAGCGAATAATGAATGCTTGCTTCGTTTACCCATTACCTTGTGATTTCTTTCTTTATATACTACTTGCATTATTTCTAGTGTGGAGGCCAAGACGAAATGTTGCTTTCCCCAACTTGTATGTATGTTTGTGACCTCTAGGTCATCATTGAGAAAGACCGAACAGCTACTTAGCGGGGGTGGAGCCTGTAGCCAGAACCCGCCCCGGTAGCGCAGTGGTTAGAGTGACCGGCTAGTAAACGGGAAGTCCTGGGTTCAAATCCCAGTCGGGGCAGTTGTCTTTTCTTTCTTTCTCAGTCTAGTGTATTATGTATCCTCACAAGGCGAATCTTTAATGCAGACAGCTGGCTTCGTTTACCTTTTACCATCTTTATTTAAGAAAGCGAAGTTAAAAAGTTAACGAATTAAACAGTCAGTAATCATTGAAGAGTGGCCTTGGAAGGTGAGGACGCCGATACAACATTCTGAGTAATAGAGAAAAGACGACAGATCGGACTCGAACTGAGACTCGACTGGGACACAGTCTTCTCACGTTGTAGGCCTCGTGCTCACCGCTGCACTATCAATATATCCAGCCGACGAGGTTAGCTTCTGTTCATCCGTTCTCAGGAAGGGTCAACTTGTATACAAGCGCTTAGCCGCAGACGAAATCTTCCATGTTAACACCTTTCGCAGGTCCAGGCATGATCATGCGAAAAATGGCGCTGCAATAGTGTTTTCTGACCGTACTTTTTTATTTACCCTAAACAGATAAGAATGAAACACCGACTGAGGGGGGCGCGCTACTTATATATACATCGAGATTTCTGTAATCCTAATAAAACGTATGACGCAAGCAATCGTGAAACTCCGGGTTTGGGCTCACTGTGTGTGCGACCACACATGCCAAGACATGTACGAACCATGCGCTAAGCTTTAACACGGATGATATAGTCTGCGGCTATGCGCTTTTATCTTGTATAATCAAGCTCTGCGAGGCAAGACGGGAGTTTTAGGGCGCAGTTGCCCAGCAACTCGCCTTTGCATTCCGCAACTACAATTTAACCGTAATGGTAACAACGCTGCCGGGATTAGCTAAATCCGACATCGTTTGAGTAACTGCTTGCATTCTTTTAATCTGTGACAATAAGGTAAAGACTTCCTCTTGATAAAACAATTTTCTAAGTCGCTTCTGAACTCTGTTTACATTACGAGCCGGCTGAGCTAAAACCGCCGCCATGTTGGAATTTCAGATGATTTCTAGCTTATAGCAGCGAGAATGCGTTGAGTACACGCGGCTTTTAGGTGGGTTCGTCTCTTGATGCCAAGCAGCAATTTTGATAAACTGGTAACTTTTTCGAAAGTCTGTCAAAAGATGGCAATGTGCAACAAAGCTTGTCGGTGAGGCGTTTTCTCAAGTGGATGGTACCATTGAAAGTGCCCTTTATTAAGGGAGCTTCGGCTAAAAACAATGTTGGGGGGAAAATGAAATCTCATTTACGTAGGTCTGCGGCCTTTCAGTGCTGGAAACACCGGTTCTCGTCAGACCCCCGAAGTTAAGCAGCATTGGGCTGGATTGATACTTGGGTGGGTGACCACCTGGGAATCTGGCTGTTGCAGACATAGGGCCTTAGGGTTTCGGGCAGATAACCAGGAGTGGTTAGCTCTCGTTAAACCCTTTAAACCCCTTTAAGATAACGGTGAAAGCTACGATTCCATTTTTTTGTTGCAAATTGTGGCAAGCGATATTCCATTTTAACAACTTGAACAATTACCAAGATAAAAACGTCCTTTCACAACACTTTCACAACATAGACAAACACTTTGTCTTGCAAATTGTCGACCCCATACAGGTGATTTCATCAGGCTTCAAATATTATTGGGACTTCCTACATCAGCGAAAGAAGATGATTTAGGAAGTCCCAATAATCCGTGAAGCCTGATGAAGACCACCTGTATGGGGTCGAAAATTTGCAAGACAAAGTGTTTGTTTATGTTGTGAAAGTGTGCAGACGTTTTTATTTCGGTAATCGTTTAAGTTGTTAAGTTGTTAATTTCATAGTATGAACGGCAACGATTTTTTTTGATATTCCATTATACTTGATTACACATGAATCAGATAATTTTTTTAAACTTGAAAATCGAGTGCTGACCACTTTCATCGAAGGTTGTTGTATAACTGATACATTTCATGACCACAATAGTTGAACTATAACACATACTAAATATTAGTTTTGCTTGAAAAATATACGCACCATCCAGAACACAGAATAATATTAAATTACACAAGAAATAATAAAAAAATCCTAGGGATATTTGCTTCTTATCATTATTATTACAAGCATTTCCTTGGTATCATAATAACTTACAAACCACGCAAATACAATGGTAGCTGGAATGTTAAATAGCATATATTGCTGGCGTTCGGCTAGCTGTTTGGGCCAACACAAGGAGAATGCATCAAGATACGCGCTAGCGTGTCGCAACCAAGTTGTTGTTTTATTGTTGTTGTTGCATGAAGGTGGCAAGCGTAAGCATGTGTCTTTATCTGAAGCAAAAATACTATAGACTACAACGAGTAGCTGGATAAAATACTTGAATGTGACAAAAAAGGCTGCAAATCTGTTGCACAATCAGGCATTACGTCCCTATATTGTAGGGCAACGGTTTTGGTTCTTCGGACGACTCTTAGTAGGAAAAAATTGGTGCCAAAGATTGTTGATAATCTGTTGGCTAGCTAGCTACTAGTGGCCCGGAAGTATGTTAATTTCCATACACTTTAAGAAGCCGATTGTGAATGACTCAGATGACCTTTTGAAATGAAAGTTGCTGTGCGCGTTGGGCGACATTAATTCGACATACCTTTGGTGGTTTGGGAATGGAGGGTCCTTGGATTAATGAGTTAACTGGCACGTTGGGGGGACTATGGATTGTTAAAGTATTGTTCGTAACCCTAAAAGTATTGTTTGGTATTGCTAAAAGCATTGTGTCGGTCGCGTATCTCGTGTGTTTGCAGGTGCACGTTAAGCGCTGGTCGGTTTACCGGAAATTACGTACTGTAATGCTACATATGGGCGTAGCGTAACTCCTTCACACTAACTAGTAAGTTAAATTGTTATTGCTAAAGAAAATTTGCCGTACCCATAAACAAACGGTCAACAAACAACCAACATGAGTATTATTTATCTGAAATGTGTAGAATCAATACTTGGCTCCTTTTTGCGAGTAATTAGTTATTTTTAGTTTGCATTAAACTAAAACTAAACTAAAAAATTTAGTTTTCAAGTTACTTTTAAAAACTTGCATTTTGAAATATTGCATGGAAAATGTTGCAAATCTTGTAGTTGCATGTTTGCTGGGGCCACTGGCCAACTTAAGAATCTTATGTGGCTAATCTTCCGTAGGTTACAGTATCTATGTCTTCTAATTTAATTTCCGCTTCCTGTCTCTAGCACCTTCTAGAAACTTCCGTTTCCCATAATACCCTTGTTATTTCGCGGTTGTCAGGGGTAACCACACCGCGTAAAAGCAGCGGTCCGAGCATGCAAAATCATAATGCCTTCCGGCAAGCCAACTGGCTGGTCCTCCTGGACCTCTGCTAGATCTCCTCGCAAGGGGGATTTTCGGCTTTTAGGCCTTTAGTAGGCCCAATTTTGGTTAGGCTCTTTTCCTCAACCTAAACCAAGCCTCTGTTCTAACCCTAACTTAAGCCCAAAGTTCCCCAGCTTCCCTTAGAAGTGTTTGTTCGGTCTAATAGTTAGCTCTCCTAAAGTCAGTTATTTTTCGTTAGAAAACTTTATCTGTATCGTTTTTGCTTGAAAAAACGCGAGTACCTTGATCGCCCGAATAACTCCAGCTTTCCATACAGTATCATGATTGACGAAGTTTATCAATAAAGCTGCTAACAACAAACTGTCATGGTGGCCACCACTTCTGTCTTGAATCCAGAGGTGTGCCCCACTACAGCACGCTGCCAACGCACAGAACAAACGGAGAGCACTGGTAGTGTCCATCGCCGAAAGCTTTCAATCACACGTTCTATAAACACCACAATCTATAAACTGTTTTGCCAACTTTTGGACAGGCCAAAGTATCTTTAGTTTTTGTAGAGTAGGTCATGCATGGCTACAAGCGTCGTCAAAGATGGAAAGAGCTGTTCTCTTCTCTAGCAATTTAAAAGCTTTTCATGGTAAATTACGTGGTTTTACTGAACAATTTTAAAGCTTTTCCAGGCTGACTACGAATTTTTACTGAAATTTAAGGCTTTTCAAGGCTTGGAAGTAGTCGCATCAAAAATCGCTGCTTTTCCAGGAATTTCAAGGTTTGTACGAACCGTGCTGTTAAGAAAATGGAATTTAAAAAAAAATTCATTAAGATTTTTCCTGTCAACAAAATTTGAATGTTCAGATCGGCGTGGAACGTTTTTTTATCGTCCTATCTTATAGACTAGAGCAACTATGAGTTGGCCTGCATAAGAGGCATAGCCTGACTGTTACAATTTGCCACTCCTGACTATTATACCATTAGAAAACAAAAACGAACTCGTTTAATGCTTAAGTTTAGATTTAACTGATCCGAAGTCAAAACAGCAAAGGAACACACATAAACCTTCCTGTAAGGTTTTAGATACTGCAGTGTTACCGTACTGTTTAGTCCACGTGAAACCTTGGCTCTGTAGTCAACATTTTCGATGTTCTTCATTCACGTCATCTACTTTCCAATCATCACTCTACTGATGATACAGTAATCGTTTTTTCAAGATCTTTAGACACTTTTCCAGAAATGGAATTTCATTATTACTTTCCAGGAAATTTCCAGGTTTTCAAGGACTCGTACGACACCCCTGACTTGCATGTAGAGCTGTGCTAAGCACACTATATCGATTAGATTTTAAACATTCTCCAGCGATGTCGTTTAGACAAGTAGAATGCACCAATCATTAGCTGATCTATCGTGGGCAAAAGTAAAAACGGTAAAAAAAACATTTGATTACAGCGGTAAGGTTTCACGTGGACTAAACAGTACAGCAACTCTGCAGTATCTAAAACCTTACAGGAAAATTTATTTGTGCTCCTTTGCTGTTTTGACTTCGGATCGGTTCGACCTACGCATCCAACGAGTTCATTTTTGTTTTCTAATTCGTGCTACTTTGGTGTACCGTGCAGTGTAGATTAGCTTGTTTAAATGTTTTGCAACATTATTAATTAGGGTTTTCTGGAAAGATACGCTGTCATATGGTGTCCCTTGTACTCAAATTAATATGAAAATGATATGGAAATATCTACATAATCTACATAATAAGGACGTTGAACTAAGTCTAAGTAAACAATCACTTTAATCGCTTTTCATTCTTCGTGTTATGTCTTTCCTACGGTGCCTAAAAATTTCGTCTAAAACGTTGATTGTTGATGGGTAAAATGAAAGAATCCGTGACCGCCTGGCTGTTGCAAACATAGGGCCTTAGGGCTTCGGGCAGATGACCAGGAGTGGTTAACGCTCGTTAAACCCTTTTTTTTTTTTTTTTAAAGAATCCGTGTTTCAGCTAAAGGCATATAATTTCGAATTAAACTAAGCCACGTTGTCTCTGGCCTCGAAATTGGCACCTAAACACGATGGAATGGCATACTTATTTCGTAAATGCGGGCTTTCACAGCTGAGCTGAATTGTTTCTAACTGCACACCAACAATTAAAGCGGAGCACGAGGTTTATGCAAGAGTAGCCGGCAACAATAAGACCTGTCCAAGTGAAAACAAAACAATAATGAGACATTGTTTTACCGGGCGATGTAGCAGGACACGTGGCTGCGGGCCAAGGTCCTAATAAACGCATTCAGTCATTCATTTATTCCGGGTGATTTGCTTTCTGCCTCTCCCAGAAAACAACAAATTCAAAGTAGCCAGGCTAAAGATTTCATCACCACCCGTGCGTACAACGGATTTCAGCAAGCAATACAACATTATTAGGCATCGCAATTTTTTTTTCATACATCGATGCTGGAAATTGCATCGACGTGCCAATTTTTAAAACAGTGCATCCACTGACTTGCATCACGGGATGCGCTGATTGAGTGAGCGAAGCGAACGAAAATTAGCGCATGTTAGCCAGTGCGCGCAAAAATTAGATTGAGCAAACTTAATTCGATGAAAGCGTTTGTTGGCCATTGAGCACAAAATTTGGATTGAAAAAAAACTTAATTCGGTGAAACATGGACATACACATGAGCAACCAAACCGTGCCATTGTTGCAAACGGTGGATCCAAGACCAGTCGCGCGTAGCACGGGCTTCCTCTAGTACCCTTTAATCTTCAATTTATAGTGTGCGCGGCGTATCTTGAGTCCCGCACTTATTTTGTGATCGGCTACGTCTTCCTGGAGGGGGCGGCTTTAACCGATGGCCGCCATTGTTTTTTGTAACTACTTTGGATATCAACAAGGCACTCTGCGACTAAACACGTACAATCGATTATTTGTGTTCATTCTGGGGCGAATTCGAGATGGGCCGCGGACACTATACGTCTTGCAGCTGGCGTTCTCGCTGATTGGCATTTGTTGCATAATAACAATGTTTAAAACAATGTAAAACAATCGACCTGGTCGTTTAGAGGTCCCTAACCACTTGACCAATCAGAAAAGGCCTCCTGGAAACGGCACATCTACAGAGCAATACCTGTAAAATGAGATAAGATTTTCTGTTAACATTTTTACATGTTTTTTTTTTTTTACGTTGGTTTCATCCTTTTGAATTCGCATAGTATACCAATAGACGAAAACAAGAAAAAAGGACGAAACCAACGTATAAAAAACCTGTAATTAGAAAAAAAATGATGCATTTTCTATGTTTTTTTTTTAAGTGAGCCTCTCTCTAGGGAATGTACGCAGTCAGTGAAGATGATTTTAAACAATAATACAGTATTATCAGATCCGCGCCTGAAACAACGTTATTTCCAACGTAGCGGCATTGTAGTGAATGGGACAATTAAAGCGTGTCTCTGGGTTTTGTAAACAAGACCGAAATGTGCTCTCATGGTAGAAATTTAAAAGAGGTTTCATACACGGTCTGGGTGTGTCGCCTGTCATGAGTCAAACATTGTGGACCACTACCTTTCCCATAAATCAGTAACATTTGAAAAACAATTATGAATAGATTTTTATACCTCTGGTGCCTACTGGTCTGTACTACGATCGTTTTGGGAACAATAACATGAGAGCATACATTGTGGTGCTGTCACAGTGGAAGGATAAACAGGACTCGCAAATGATTTCGACTGTCAAACGTAAACATGGACCTGTCGGTTTTTCGATCGTCAAAACGTAATTATACGTTCTAAATTTTTCCATTGTGTGATTTGAGGCCTACGCCACTGGACCCGTTCCTTCTCTGACAAGCTAGTGAACTCGCTATACATGTATCGGCTGCAGCGTGACCTCTACAGTTGAAGCCAGTTGGTCAGACTGATCATGAAGAAACAGAATATTGTGATCATACTACTTATTCCATGTGTCTGCAGAATATTCGCAATTATCAAGAACAAGAAGCAAACCTACATGGCTTCCAAAGATGCCCTCCCGGAAATGGCTAAGCAGCAGTTTCATGGTTATGCTTCAAAAGCTCAGTGTGTTATGGCTTGCCAAATTCGCAAGGAATGTCAGAGTTTTGCTGTTGACGAAAAAAAACTACGACTGTCTACTGTACTCTGACGGCATTACTACAAACACTCGTAAGGCTGTAGGTTACGAATACTACGGTTTCGGTGCAGGTAAGTAGGTTGCCGACATGTTACGAACACTTGTAACCTGAGATCCTTTCAAACACTCGAAAGGCTGTAGGTGACGACCAGTACGGTTTCGAAAAGGTGCATAGGTTACAAACAGGTTACAAGTGTGTCTGTTACGAGTGTTTATTTATGCTTGCAAAGGTGTTTTACACCTTTTACCGAACACTACGGTTTCGGTAAGGGAAGGGATTACAAACAGTTTACGAGTGTTTGTGACCTACACTCCGTAAAGGTTTCGTAAGGCTGTAGGTTACAACCACTACGGTTTCACTACAAGTATATAGGCTACAGATAGGTTACTAGTGGTTGTAACCTACCATCCTTCGAAACACAATCCTGATCAAACGACGTTCTACCGTGTTCTGTCGTATTGTTATCCTTCCTCAATTGCATGAATACAGCCGAAATGCCTTAGTTGTACAACAACCATGGGTCTAGCGGTCTGATGCACATATATCATACATGGCGATAACCTCAATCCCCCCCCCCCCCGTTTATATATATGATAATTGGAGTACTCTCTTCAGCAAAACTAAAATTATTAATTTCTCCGTTCCTATTCAATATATTTAAACCAAACTTGACCAGATAGTAGATTTGTGTGAAAAGTATATTTATACTAACTTTTATGCAATTCCATGCAAGAGTAAAAGCAGGGAGCCACACGTAAATTTAAAAACCGTCCACTTCTTGTTGTTGTTGTTCTGCTTCTTGTTCTTGTTCTTGTGTGGCACCGTTTCAGAAAAAAACTGCTGCACCTACCTAAAATCTGAAACATAATCTAAGCCAGAAATTTTGCTGGCCTTCATCTTCACAGATACCACTGTTTCAATTGGTCAAGCCATTTAGAAGTTACGGGACCCTGAACGACCATTTTGATTGTTTTACATTGTTTTAACCATTGTTTTGCCGATCATATTTTTAAAACGTAAAGCACAACAGCACTTAAACAGATGCTATTTTCTCAATTGTACATTTTATTATTTCAGTTGAAAATCACCAATTTTTATCCGTGTACATTTTAACAAGTAACGTGAAACTTCAATCATGTAACCCCCTTTTTTTTTCGGTACACTTGACGTTTTTGTTTGCAATATTTTATATTGACCAAAGTCTCCAGATCAAATGACGCTTCGGTCTGTTCTGTAGAATTTTTAGCTTTCCTCAAGTGCCTGAATACTGCCGAAATGCCTTAATTGTAAAACACAATTGGGTCTAGTGGTCCCAACCACTTACAAAACCAAACTTACCCAAACTTAACCAAACTTACATTGCCAAAGTTTCACTATTTTCTTTCAACCCCTTAAAAAGTTGCGAGGGTGTTCTCGGACTTTTGGGACACCCTGTATATTTTATATGGAACAAAGTCTCCAGATCAAACGATGTTCCAGCGAGTTCTGTCGAATTGTTCTCCTTTCTCAGATGCCTGAATACAGCGGAACTGCCTTAGTTGTGAAACAACCATGGGTCTAGCGGTCTGCTGCACATTCTATAATTATATTTTCTATCCACCAAAGTTCCCAGATTAAACGACGTTCCAGCGTGTTCCGTCGAATTGTTATCTTTCCTCAAATGCGTAAATGCAGCTGAAATGCCTTAATTGTAAAACACACTTGGGTCTAGTGGTCAGATGCACATACACATTTTATATGGACCAACGTCTGCAAATCGAACAACGTTTCGGCCTTTTCTGTGTTGCATTGGTATCTTTCCTCAACTGCTGGAATAAAGCCAAACTGAATTATAGTTTTAAAATACACAAGGGCCTGTTGGTCGGATGCTCATGTGGACATGATGGACGTTAATTTGGTCATTGCATCTTGGCAGGCGACGCACTAGCGCATGTCCTAATCGATAGGAGGTCTTACTTCTTGGTTTACTACAAACTTTCCCTTGTTTTCTCTGATGTAGTCTCAAATACAATTGGTGTAAGGCATGTGAAAGCAGAATTTACAACATTTTACTTTTTTCAGCCCCACTTACTTCAGCAACAATGGAAATTACAACCAAATCAAATGCAGGTCTATCCTCAACAACCGAAGCTCTAATCACTACTGATCCTCCAACAACAACCAGTGAAGCTACAACTACAACTGACCCACCCATTACGAACACTACTGATCATGCCACCACCACTTCAGAGATAATCACGGCAACTGAAGTTCCAGCCACCACTGAGGCTCCAACCAAAACCAGTGAATTTCCAACTACAACTGAGGCTCCCATCACAACCACTGCAGAGCAAACCACTACTGCTGTAGAGATAATCGCAACAACTGAAGCTCCAACCACAACCAGTGAAGCGCCAACCAAAACTGAGGCTCCCATCACAACCACTGTAGAGCAAACCACCACTGCTGTAGAGTTAATCACAACAACTGAAGCTCCAACCACAACCAGTAAAGCTCCAACCAAAACTGAGGCTCCCATCACAACCACTGTAGAGCAAACCACCACTGCTGTAGAGATAATCACAACAACCGACGCTCCAACCACAACCAGTGAAGCTCAAACTACAACTATGACTCTAACCACAAGTACTGCATATCCAACTACAACGACTCCAACTCCAACTACAACTGATGGTCTAACCACAGCCACTGCAGATCGTACCACAACAACTCCAGCTCCTACCACAACTGAGGCTACAACCACAACCACTGATGAACCAACAACTGCTGCTCCAACCCCAACAACAGGTAAATTTGTCTGTTTATTAAAAATAGGTAGCTTCAACGTTATTTTCAACCTAAGATTGTTCTGTCATAAATAAAGTCCTGATTTTTCCAATGTTAGCACCACAGCCAGAAAATTTCTTGCTGTTAGGAAACACAGTATCCATATTTTCCGATGTTTGCTGGCGTTCGCATTTAATCTGCTTAGTGGTGTTAGTGTGCCGGTAATTTATTGTTGTTAGAAAAAGATTTCAAATTTATTTTTGTAGATATATTCTTTATTTCTGGAGTGTCTTTTGGTGGTTTCAAATGGTTATCATGGTTTTAAGAATATTTAAAATAAATTGTTTGTTAGAATAAGGAGAAAAAATATGCTGAAAAGAGCGTACAAGTAGCCACATTTCGCTAGTTTGGAGTAGAGTTGAAGCAGTTTTACTCAACACTATCGTTTGTGTCGTAAACTGTGATGTACAATTATTAGATACACTGAAAAATTGTTGAATTGAGTACTGTACAGGAGCATAGCTTCCTGTATGTAAAAGGCCTACCGTTAGAAATTCGACGCATCATCCAGTTAGCCGCCGATTCTGCCACCAGTCGTGCTGCGAACACCCCAAAAATGAACTACTCTAGCATGCGAACTGAACTGTGAAAGGTACTCGTGACGCGTGATACGCGGATTTTAAGCTTAAAACATTGCATTGACACCAAATTATTAAAGTTTAACAACAATGGCTTCATGCTACGTACCTCTTTGTCCACTTGACGACAAAACAAAGTCTCCGGAGGTTAGTTTCATGAATTTCAAACAGAAGAAGAACCAAGGGATGTACGTGTGAATTGCACTGTATAAGCAGCTCTGGCGTTTTCTGTTCTCATGAAAAATGTGTTAAATGATCCTTTTGCGTAGCAGTAAATCGTCCAAAGACTTCAAGAAAAGTCACCATTATCGTAAAATAATGTTCGTTTAGTTCTGCAACACTGGTAAAGCTAACAACGAAAAAATTAAAACGTTTTTGTGCTTCCCGCTAACACTAATCAATGCTATGATTGGGGTAGTTCGTTCTTCGTGCTTTCGCTTCCACTTGGACGACACGTCTCGCGTGCTACGTGAAACCGAGCGTTAAGCCTTTTACATACAGGAAGCTGTAAAGGGTTAAAAAGGTCAAGCATTCCGTGGAGCCACGAATCCTAGTATCCGTCGTAGACCTTACTACTTCGTGTAAACATATCTCAGGTTTCGGCTTCCACCGCTAAAATACTTTAGGTAGAAATTTAATCTTCGAACTCGTTTCTCCACCAAAGCTTCTTTGTCAGTAAATTTGAATAAAATCAGAACAAAACTCACTGCTAATGTTATCGTGTCCCAGGCTGACAAACAAAATTCAAATTATACCCAGGTATTGAGGTCTTGCTTCGTTAGGCCAATTATTAAAATGGTCATTTTTAATACGTGTATTGAATTTCCATTTCTTTCAAATTCACAATATAGATAACAATTTACTTAAAATAAAATTAGGTCAAAGGGTTTTAGCGAGCGTTAACCGCACCCGGTCATCTGCCCGACGAAGCCCTAAGGCCCTATGTCTGCAACACCCGGAATGGATTCCTAGGAGATCACCCACCCAAGTACCAATCGGGGCCAATGCTGCTTAACTTTGGTGATCTGACGAGAACCGGTGTAAAATTAGGTATATGTCTTAGCAACAATCACAAGGACTAGTTGTCGTTCGCACGCCGCATGGATACAGAGTACAGGTAATAAAAGGGACGAAGCCAGCCAGCAGCCATATAGTAGAACAATCCGTACCTCTATTGAACATTATTTATTTTTATGCTTATGCGCTATTATCTTCACTGGAACTCGCGCTGAACGGCTTTATTGAAAGTCTCACGTTCGAAATCATTATTTATACTACCAGGTTGTCCAAAGTGGTCTGAGAAACGGTTTAGCATCGAGGTAAAAGCCCTGGCCATTACCGGAAGTTGAGTGGGATAGCAACAGCTAAAAAAAAAGCTTCTCCAGTCGCGTATCTGACAATGTAGTGGTACAAATAATTCCAACGCCTCAGGACACTTGTACTCGAACGCGACTCTTGGTCTCAACTTGAAAATTCGATTCTGTCAAAATGAGGTATCTATGTCAATTTTAAACCGATTTTACATTCAAACATAGTAAACTGATTGCCTCGATGAGAGCTTTCCAGTGTTATGGACTAAAAAAATAGTAGCACATGCCGTTTTTAAGTTATATGCTAAAAAACTGGAAAACCTGACTGAAAATCTTAGTGTGAGCCGAGTTAGCATTACAAACTAATTTTAGGTGACAATAACAAATGTGGCATAGGCATTATAATCAGGAATGAGATTCTTGCTCTTTTAGGCAGAATTCCTCTTTTTTTGAGACTTGCTAACCACCTAAAAAAGAATTAAAACACTGAAAAAACCTACAAATCTGCCTGCTTGCTTGCCTTTCCTCTTTTTTCACTCTGAGTGACTCTCATCCCTGTATAATAAACATGCACACGTCCTAGGCTTTGAGCCTATTTCGTAGGCCCAAAGCCTAAGACAGGAAATCGGCCAAGGAAATAGGCTCAAAGCCTGTTTCCTAGTAACAATAGAGTAGTGGCATTTGCGCCATATTGGCTCCAAGTATGGGTTTTGGAGGGCATAACTACAAGGTGCACTACATAAAAATGGAAGGAAAAACAACGGAAGAGCGGATTTCTTAGGCTTAAAATAATGTTGTTTTCTTCAACAACAAAAATCGCACGTTTTAGGTCTAAGAAATCACTCTTAACAGCATCGGCTTCAGTATGACTCCCTTCTGTTTCTCTCTGCAGTGCCCCTTGCAGCTAACCCATTAAGGCTCCAGCACAGAGTTATATACAATAATCCTACGCCGTGTCACTGCTCCATAGGAGAAACAAGTAGCCAACAAATTATTTGAAGGGTATTTTAGACGTAAAACCACGAATTTTCCATACAATATATTTAGGGCCCCTTTATGCAACCCTTTCGTCCCCGTCTGTTGATTTGCCTTTAAATACAGTACTTATTGCAGTAAATAAATACTTATTACCATTATAGGTGCGCCGTTGAAGAAATACGTTGTAGACAAAGCAAACATCACGTGGGATGCTGCAAAGACCAAATGTGTGAGCAAGTATCGAGGCACGTTGGCTAGCGTTCCCTCCAGCAAAGAAAACAAGGCCATCACTAAAAAACTTGCACCTGTCAAAGGATGCAAGTACTTCTGGATTGGCCTGACCCATCATGATGGCCACAAGTGGAAATGGTTGGATGGCAAGATAATTGACGTGAGAGACAGCCACAATTACTATAACAACTGGGTGGATAACAAACCAATTACCGATTCTACTAGGAAAGTCGAAATGCACCACAACGGTAAATGGTGCTGGGTTGTGAAAACATTTAAAACTTGCTCAGTATGTGA
>JAHWFP010178478.1:26189-36233 GCA_023313725.1 Lithobius niger | reverse complement strand
TTCCACATTTCGTTTCAAAATCTTTTTTTTATTTTTCAGCTTTTCCCTCGACACGACCTGCTCGAATTTAAGAGCAGCTTAGCCGCAAGTGCGTCTTCAGAATTTATGTTAAATTATTAATCAGGGTGTTATCTAAAATTTACGCAACTAATTGTATTTACATACAACAAATTTGGTTGGGCTTTGCAAACGTGGAGGTCTCCAACAGCCTTGTTGGGAGAGGAATTTCTGAACAGTGGCAAGTGTGGACGCAGTTGCACTAGGCTTGTAATGATTTAAAGTCGGATGCTGACACGCCATAGTGTCATCAGAGAAGTGCCTTTACACCACGTTTTATTCTCGCAACCCACTCCTTTCCACTTTTTCAACTAAGAATAATAATAGTTCTACTGTGGGTGATAGTAGTGCCCCAGTAATACGAATAATACGATTGGGTTATTTGTTAGTCCGAATAAAACAAACGAAAATGTAACCGTCATAACTGGAGAATGGTTGTAAAGGAAATTCCGCAGAATTGACCAGGCCTATTTTCGTCGTTTTGGGTTCGTTTTCCATCTACAAAATATTGAAACGTGTTTAATTTTGTTTTATTATGTGGACGTAATCATTATTTCCTTCTGTTTGAACGAGGGAAAAGGTGAAGTGGGACTTGCTCTTACACAAAATGCGTTTGCTGCAATCTCAAATGGATAAAGTACAGGCGACGTAACCAGGGTGAGGGTGTTGGGTAAGAAGATGGGAGATTGGGGAAGGATATTTGGGTAAAGGTAGGTCGGGGGATGGTTGAGTGGTTAGGTTACAGCTTTGTTGACATACAGTTTTTTTTTTTACTGTAGGGGTTGTTCAACATCTTTGTTAACGTACATTTCCTACTGTGGGTGATAATAGTACCCCAGTATGAATCCTAATCATAATACGATACGATTGGATAAGTTGTTAATCCGACTAAAAAAAAAAATCAAAATGTAGGTAGTCATAACCGGAGGATGGTCACAAAAGAAGGGGAGGTTTTTCAGAAGTGATCAAGCCTATTTTCATCGTCGTGAATTCGTTTTTCGCCTTCAAAGTAGTGAAACATGTTTTATTTTGTGGGCCTATTCCTACATTCTGAACAAGGGTAAAGGTGAAGTGGGACTCGATATTAGGCAAATTACGCGTTGACAGCTGGATGAAATACAGGCAACGTAATCCGGGTAGGGGTGTACGGTAGAAAAGAGGGAGGGGGGAGGGGAGATTAGGGAAGGAGATTTGGGTAAGGGTATGGGGGAATAGTTAAGTGCTTAGGTTGCAGCTTTGTTGACATACAGTATGTTTTATTGAAAGCTGAAGGGGTTGCTCCATGTCTTTTGTGAGTTGTTTTTATTAAATAAGAAATAGAAACAATGGTGTTTGTGGAATGTCACCATCTTGATGGTGTTTGCCGCCATTTCCATATCATCCGTGTCGTCCATGAGACTTAGCACCGTCAGTTGAGCGATGAGTCAGTCTTCCTGTCCGGATTTTTATTTTTATTTTTGCAGGAAGTACAAATGTATGATAAGATCTAAATTAAGGGTTTATTTAACATTCTGTAAAGTGTGGCGCAGTGGCAACCCGGACCACTGTACTGTGACTGAGGCTGACGCTAATGATCTAGCTATCGATACGCCATTAAGCCTCAGTGCCCCCCCCCCCCCTAAGAGAAACAAAACTTTTATAAAAGTGACAATTAACGAACGGCTGCATGAGGTAGAATAAAATCATTTCAGTCCTAACACTTATGGCAGTAGAGCGAGGGAAGCGAGCGATGCGGCCAATCTCGTTTAACTTCTGGAAGTGGTTCATGCACACCCAGGTCGTCGTAGCCTGGTAACGAGAGAGCACAGCCAAGGACTTAAGTTTGTCGAGCAGATCGTTATCAGTAGATGAAGAGAATCCCCCGCAAAGCTCCAGCTGCGTTTGCTGATCACGTTAGCACTGATATTTTTGGACTCCTTAAAAAGACGAAAGCCAGTTCCGAATATCCTGGATCTTTTTTGCGGCCCTCACCCCCCCCGTACCGCGATAAGATTGAGCAACTTCCCTTACTACTCTTTCTTGTATTGTATTCATTACTATACCACACGCCATGGCTGTTTGCTGTGACGTGTATATCACGTGACTGGGCTAGTCCAATCAGACGGCCAAACAGCCGTTGTTCTCGTTCGTCATTGGGTAACTCATGGTGACGTCACGGCAAACAGCCATTGCGCATGGTTTAAATAAGCTCACTTTTTATCGCGTGTTTACTGAAGTTATGGAATAAAAAAAGCGCAGAAACAGATTATTAAAAATAAAACCAAGCAGTGCTACAAAATAAAAGACGAACAGCGTCATCAGGTTTATGAATTAAACTATTAAAACATGGCAAGGTCACTAAGCCATCACATGTTTGAAAGCATAACACATTAATTTAAGAGAATAAAAAGTCGAAAACCACAATTTCTTCTCTCAAAAGAGGCAGAAAACGGTGGTTGAAATGCACAACCCGACCTGTTCCTTGGTAATCCAATTCATAAACCTGATGACGAAAACTGATAATTTTCGAACCGTTGTTCGTATTTTATTTTGTAGCACTGCTTGGTTTTAGCTTTAATAATTGCTGAAGGACATAAGGAACATCATTTTGTCGCACGTGAATCGAACGTGGATGCAAAATGGCGACTGCTGCTAAGTCACTGAACCTGATGTGATCAGCCTGTAAATGATACATACGCTGTATTTTTGCACGACGCACTGTAGCGATCATATGTACTTTTAAAATAGGTTTTTCGCACAGTTCGTTTGTGTCCCGTAATCGAAAGTTACTTCGTGGTCGAAACTGCAACTCAATGTAAATCAAATGCCATTGGTTTTACATTTCCCTCTGGTATAGCTGGTAACGGTTAACATGGTGGCAAATGTAAAGCTATGGCGTTTAATTTATTTTGAGTTCAGTTTCGACCATGAAGAAACTTTTGAGTATGATGAACTGTGCGAAAAACCTACTTTAAAAGTACACATGATTACTACAGTGCGTCGTGCAAAAATACACCAGATGTATCATTTACAGGCTGCTTACATCAGGTACAGTGACTTAGCAGCAGTCGGCATTTTGCATCCACGTTCGATTCCCATTATCACTTGCTTGTTGACTGTCACCATCTTGATGGTGTTCGTCTCCGTTCCCATCTTCTGCGAGACTTAGTGTGTCAATTGGGCGATAGGTCTGTCCTCCTGTCCGGGATTTTTCAATTTTTGCAGGAAATACAGGCGTGTGATAAGATCTGGATTTAGGGTTTGCTTAGCATCTCTGTAATGTGTGGCGCAGTGGCTACCCGGACCACTGCATTGTGACTGAGGTTGGCCCTAAAGCTTTAGATGTCGACGTGCCGTTAAGTTTCAATCCCTCTTCCCCCTACCCATCATCAGAATATGTTGACAATTTCAGCAGTATCCAGGCCCATGTAACCCCTAAGTGCGTATCAAGTTGCATCCCAATGCGGTATGCAGTTGGAATGAAACAGCCTGGATTCGCTAAACGAATTCTGGTGATTAAGCCAATTCATCAACACTGTTCAAAATTTCCGCAAAATTATGGTAAAAAATCTGGCAATATGTGTCCTGCTCTTTGCACCATAGCACTTCGGATGAATTGTACAAACTAATGATGCGAACATGTGTTTCACACGTAATGATAGAGGACAGATGACGCCTCAGTGACAAAGCCAGTACTCATCATTCCGACCAATATTCGGATTTGAAGTATGTCTACAATTTTACGGTTGAAAGAACTGGAAACTATACAGGTCTTCTAAAATTTTACGGAAATTTTTAAAATTCCATAAGCTTTAAATAGATGTTCATTTAAAGTTGCCTACTGCAATCATGCTTAATGTTTTCCCTTCATATCATATTTTTGTGGCGCGTCATTGGAGGCTGCAGTTTATTGTTTTTACTGGGTGTCCATTTTATCGCGCCCACTTTAAAAATGCTCTTATTTAAATACTATCAGTATATTTAGCGTGCACTTTATCACATTTTGAAGACCAAAAGGTTGGGATTTAATAGGACTGCAGCTTTTTAAGGCCGCAGCTTTGGCATTGGCAAAGCATACAAAATAATGGAACAATATACAGTGCATGAACGCACAGCGATCGTGAGACTGTTTAATGAGAAAAAGTCGGTGACAGTGCACGAAAAGCATTCTGAACCAAATTTGAACTGCCCGATATCAACCTTGTACCCTCTTGTCGAACAATTCAGAGAATTATTGAAAAATCTGAAAGCGATGGCACTGTGCGAAATAAGTTCAGGAGAAAGACAACTGTCGGGGCAGAGGAGAATATCGAAACAATGCAGGAAGCATTGGCAAGTCCAAAAAAACTGTGCGTAGGGCGTCAATAGAAACTGGAATCCGGAAATTATCACTTCGTAACTATGATCCAATGTGATTTGAAACTGTTGTTGGACACAACAAGACGGAACCATTCAACTGAAACTCTTGATGTTTTACGAAGACACTTCAATAACTGGTGGATTTCCAGACGAACCCCATCAGCATGGCTTCCTTGAAGCCCAGAGATAAACTCGTGCGACTTTTTTTATGGTATTACTTTAAGGACACAGTGTATTGCAGTAAATCCCAAACAACAGACGACCTAAACTGTGCGCAAAATACACCAGATTTCTGAAGAGACATTAATACATGTAGTGATAACTTCATTGTAAGACTGTAGAATGTAGTGCACAGTGATGGTGGTCACACTGAGCATGTTACACACTTCTTGATCAGTATATGAATAATGTAGTCAATTGGGAATAAATTCCAAACATGGTAGAGATTACCTGTGGTACGAAATTCCGTAAATTGCACATTGTTTAAAGATTACTGTGATTTAAAAGTGGGCGCGATAAAATGGACACCCTGTTCATACGTCTGGAAGGTATACGTTTGTAGCAATGCCTTATTTTTTAATGTAGCAAGCAGCTTAAGGCTTTTTATTATTTAAAACAAAAAAACCGAGGCTAACCAAAAGATGCGTGATCGAGCATCTAACAGGATTGCCTTATGTGGTGGAAGGGCATCAACAATTAAAACCACCGGCAGCAACCTATCACTTCCTTCTACTGGACGCCAGCCAGATTAAGTCGGATAAAGCAAATGGAGCCTGACTTAATCTAGCCCAAATCAACCCACACAAACCCAATCTAATTTATCGTGTTTCTTTCTTTTACTAAAGGGCGGTGCGAACAAGAGAAAACTGAGCAAAACTCGTCCTCTACTAACAGCTATTTGTCTGTTTGTTTATCACCACGATAACTTTTCAACCCATTTTCCGATTCATTTGAAATTTTTCACTTGCATTCTATGATTTATTTGTAGATTTAAGTTCGAAAACCAACACTATTGGGCAAGGAGCTTCGATGATTTGGCTTTTAAACATCAACATGAATCTGACATTATAACTCCAACATCAGCCCCAATCAATTAGGGACGAAAATTTAATTAACGAGAACCAAATACACAATTTTGCACATGCATTCTATGATTTATTTGTAGATATAAGTTCGAAAATCAATAAAATTGGGCATTGGGCTTAGATGATTTAACTTATAAACATCAACAATATCAGCTCCAATTTTTAGCGATGAAAATTTAATTAATCAGAACCCAATACACAACTTGTCACGTACATAACACATACAGGAAGAGTGCCACGTTTTCAGTTAATGATTGAAGATTACTGATACACAAATTCAACTCAAACATTGTTCCGCCTATTTTTCTTTTAAGTGAATAATTAAGCCTGTCTAATATGTGAACACGGAATCTAATTATCATTCGCTCCTAGGTTCTTATGAGCTACACCGGACACCGCAATTAGAAAAAAGAATCGTTCCTCTAATTTACTGCAGAGAAAATTTGGATAATAAGTCTGTTGTTAGCAGTTGTGCAAACGTTACCAGAGATGTATGTTAGCAGACAAGCAGCTATCCACGTAAGCAGATGTACCATGTTCTAAATGACTTGCACCTAAACTGAATAGCATCTAAAAAATACATATATCTTAACTGAAATTCATACAAACTTAACTTCATCGTATTGAATGCATGGAGTGCAATATGTGCAAACTGAATTGAGAGAAAAATTTAATAAACTTAATTTATAGTTTAAAAGCCAAAAGGATGGTCGACATCACGTCTTACATTTTCACACTTCCTACTTACACAATTTTTTTCCTGGAAGATTTTCTAATTGGTTGGGAATTTCAGTTGTTATTTTTAGCTGAAGCACTTGCAAGGCATGGATTTCCAGTTTCCATGGTGGAAGCTGCTCATTTTTTGTTTAGTTCCATTTGGAAAGTAAATCCAACCATCCTTTCAGCTTTCAGACGTTTTCAGATTATTATATTTTTGCCTAATTAAGTTTAGACCTACTTCAGCCCGTGTCCTCAAGTTTTAAACGTGTTACATCATAGTACAATTTCGGGTGGGTATACTCGGTTCTGTAAATCTTCTCACATTGAAGAGGAACAACAGCCACAGAACTTATGGATTTCCTTTCCTCTTGTCATTGCCTGGTCTCCCCTTTTTATAAAGAATTTATTACCACTTCAGTTTATTAGATTTCAATTATTTTAGACCTGGTTCAGATCAGATGCATTTCAATTTAGACCTAATTCAGATTAGCTGCATTTTAATTTACACACACTTCAGTCCTGTAGGAAGTACAGCAGACGCTCATACAACAAGCTTTCGAATGAGGAATTTTTCCTATACAGTACAATTTTTAACTATTTAGATGAACACGGTGTAATATGGTGTAAATGCTTCTAAATAAAGAATTAAATCTGCAAAGGATCAGCTCCGTAAAAATAACAAATTTGTGGTATTGTAAAAGTTTATTCACGTGCTGAAATCACCTCCAATCCTAACCCATAACCGCCTAGATACGAACGTACGCCTTCAACGTATAACAGCAAAAAACTAAGTCCCAGCGCGAGCTTTGTGAGGGGTCCCCGGGGACCCCAAGCAAAGCGGGCAGTCACAGCCCAGAGGTCAGCGTCGTCGGCCCCAAACCAAGAGAATGCCGGTTCGAATCCGAGAACCGGCCCAAGTACCATCTTTGAAAAAAAGGGTCAGAAAGTTTTTTCAGGCGGTTGTGGGTTATTATAGGAGCCTTTTTACGAAACACTGTATTGCCAAACATGTTTCATTAGACGGCAAAAAGGTTAAGCCCGCACTTCTCTCTACTGCTCTACAGTTTGTAGTTTTTTTTTAAGTGCGGTCCCTCGCAATATAATCAAACATAGTTCGATTTATTTCATGTTTATCAGTAGTGTTGTCACCCGTCCTTCACAGCGAATTTCCAGATACTTCACGCGCAGATTCGCTGCTAAAGGGGCTTTTGTATTATAAATAAATAAATATAAATTTTATTTGCACACAAAAGCAAACTAGAGCATGGAAAGGCATGCCACTTATTCCAGTCCAAAACTTTAAAAAGGTTCACAAAATGATACTTCATCGTATACAAATTCACATAAAAATTATGGAAATTCCATTTTAATTTAAATTCCAAAGAAGACAAATTTTTAGACACACATTTTTTTAAACGACTTTTAAAACAGGGAAGAGTCGGTGCTTCAACTACATTTGTTGGCAATTTATTCCAACAGTGCACAACTCTAGTGCTAAAAAAGTATTTCCTGGTATTTGTCTTGAAACTAGCTGTCACCAGTTTCCAGAAGTGCCCTCCTCGTCCGATCACTGGAACGGATACACATTTTCGTTCATTACGAATACATTATGAAATACATTTACGAGCACATTTTGGTGCATTAGGTTCATCGTTACAGGAAGCACGTACTACAAGAAATATTAAGACAAGGCAATAAGTTAACTGTTACTATAGTGTCCGCGGCCTATCTTGAGTTCTCCGCAGAACGAACACAAATAATCGATTGTAGCAGATTGCCTTGCTGATATCCAAGATGGTTACAAAAACAATGGCGGCCATCGATTAAAGCCACCCCATCCAGAAAGACGTAGCCGCTCACAAAATACTTGCAGGACTCGAGATACACCGCACACACAATACCTGTAGGATATTATTATCCTTTTTACTGAATGTTGCATGCAAGCCATTTTGCAAAATATTTACGTTTTGAAAATACTTTAAGGGCATTCCGAACGTAAGGCATTTGTTGATTTCCCGCCACAAAGCAGAAGGGCGATTTCTGCAAGCTTTAAGCTAGAATTTGAGCTTGATAAAGGATGATGGCCACGTCTTGCAGCATCACTTTAGGGGTTTGGGAAAAGCAACACCCATCAGCGATTGCTGCTTGCAACTCTTGTTGGAATCCGTCCAAAGCAGCACACCAAAAGTAATTCTCCCTGTAGCAAGATAAATAAGGCTTCCTTTAAATTATTCTTATTAGTCCCCGTTACGGTTTAAAGGGGTCCCGTTCCTTATTTGCAAATTCCTTACAGCATTTGAACCTAAAACTGTAACCTATACTATTGAAGGTCTAACTTATAATTTCGTAAAAAAATACGTTTCCTAGTATACATAAAGAAACAAATAGACACTAATAACTGTAAACAAAATAAAGGTAAGTCGGAACTATCACATGGGCGGAAATCTTACGCTAAAATAAGGTAGTGTACTAAGCTCCAGTTATACACTTACGTTTCATTTGAGTGCGTGCCAGTGGACTAGTGGCAATATCTGTCGATGGACCTGTTTGCTTACATTTCATTCATGTAACGTGACCGGGTTTCGATCCAGCGAAACAGTCCATCACTAGATATAGCTACTCGGTTGATAGTAGCGGATGTATCGGTAAAGACGGTGTGGCTGTGGTCTGGTAGTGGACTGGTTTGCAGGATGGGGGATTGAGGCTTAATGGTGCGTCGACAGCTAGGTCATTAAGAGCCAACCTCAGACACAGTGCAGTGGTCCGGGTTGCCACTACGCCACATATTACAGAGATGATAAAGAAACCCTATATCTAGATTTGATAATACATCTGCACCTCCTGCAAAAATAAAAAAAATTCCAGACAGCAGGACAACTTATAACCCAATTGATGCGCTACGGGAAGATGGAAACGGCGACGAACGCAATCAAGATGGTGACAATCAACAAGTAAAATACGGAACGTAAGTGGCCGTCGACAACAACGAATTCAGGGGGGGGGGGGGGGGGTTAAACCCCCTCAAAAGGAAGCGATAAGTAAGGTTGGTGTGACCAATACGCAAATGGGCTAACACCCCCTCTTCTCGGCGACTGCAGGACTAGCTGAGTGCAATTCCTTGGACAATGCCTTTAAAATTCTTTGCCACCTTGCTAGTCCCATAAGGCTTGCCATGCAGCGAGCAATCTCGGATGTAGAGCTGGAAAGGCGTCCGATGGAACAAGGCTCAGATCCCTATCGAGGAGACCAGAAAGGGACCCTTTCACTAACGCATCAGAGTGCTCATTCTCAGCTACCCCAACATGACCCGGTATCCAGCAGAAAATCACAGTTGCAAGTTCGAATCTGGGTGACGTTACTCTAATGAACTACACGTGTATTACATAACGTAAAATTTTTGCTAATGGTTCATTTCTGGGTTGCTTCAATACACGTAAAGGAAGCATGTTTCACTAATATTGAGTTATATTAGATTTCACCTGGAACTTCGAGAATATTTCTTGAATTTCCGGTAGAGTTTCACAGAAAAACTTTGATGGAAAAAAAACAATATGCGGATGAACTGTTTACAACGAAGGTATTTATCCTGACCAACGAATTAATTTCCGAATTAAGATGCTTCAACAGAAGGGTACTCCCTGATAGAGCAACAACTCGCAAAGCACATAAAATGCCACCAATGTTAATATTCAGTCAATAACTCATATTCTGGCCTTGTTCACAATTTAAAACCGCACCAAAAAGAAGCAAAAACGCCCCCAGTGCTAAACAGTCACCGCCATCTTGACAAAAAGAAACAAAAACGCCTCACGGCTAACCAGTCACCGCCATCTTGACAAAAAGA
>JAHWFP010178478.1:0-26179 GCA_023313725.1 Lithobius niger | reverse complement strand
TCCCAGTGCTAAACAGTCACCGCCATCTTGACAAAAAGAAGCAAAAAAGCCTCACGGCTAACCAGTTCCCGCCATCTTGACAAAAAGAAGCAAAAACGCCTCACGGCTAACCAGTCACCGCCATCTTGACAAAAAGAAGCTAATACGTCGCAGGGCTAAGAAGTCACCGCCATCTTGATTCAAGATGGCAATGACTGTGTCGCATTAGGGCGTTTTGGTTTCTTTTTGGTGCGGTTTTAAATTGTGAACAAGTCCAGAATATAAACCTTTGCATTGAGGCATTGGATAATGAATTTGAATGAGGGTAAGCTTCAATTGAGGAAGCGCTTTTTTTTTTCAATTTGTGAATTCCTCGGCAAAATATTGACTGAATTAGCAACATGCAAACGGTAAGTGTGTTAATTCAGACTGTATGAAAAGCACTCTTCTGCTGAGGACATAATAACAAAACCCTTTCACGTTTTGTATTCTTAGTACTTTATGTTTTCATTGAGTTTTCTTGACTAGATCGCCAAGGTCCGGAAGGTTCACATGTATTTAAGAGTTCTTAAGTGTTTTAACTGCACTGCGAGTATGTCTATGTATCTCAACCGTGAATGCTATTAGGAACAACAGTGGGTTTACCAAAAATGAATTGGCAGCAAAATTTCACTTACGTGGGGCGATTAGATTTGGTGGCTTGTGAGCCCAAGCAGCACGTGGACAGAAATGAGTTAAAGGTGAAGTCATCAATGACGTCATCAACAATTGCGCCAGTCTACACTGGATGAAAAGATCAGTGGCGGAACAAGTACGCTTCGGGTGCGTGTGCAAATTAACCAAACGATCCCTCAACTCCCCCACCCAATATAAAATAAATCATAAAATATGTAAGAAAAAAAACAATTTTTTTAACTTTGTTTTCAAAAGGTTCCTACCTTAAAATTTCTCAATGGGTGACATTTTATTTGTGGGATTGCTCTAAAGTCCACTTCTACGAGCTTTCTGCTCAATAAACACATCAATAATTTACAATCATGTCCAATTTTGTAGCTTGACGATTTTCTATCGACAGTAGGGATAATCCATTTAATCTTTCCTGGCCCACAGTACTTCTTAGATAATGTTTTTACCTTTAATTTAGAAAATGACTGCTTCAGAGCCTATCAAGCCCGAAGGCTGCTCTGCCCCACCAATTCGTGGTGCAGCTAAACTAACCCAAAACCAAAACTGGTAGAAAAATCCGCCAAGTTTCCAAAAACGGTCGGCCTTTGAAGGTAGTGATATCATTCAACCAGGGAAAGGCCGCCAAGGTCAATCCTATTAGCCAAGTTGATCGCACCGACTAATAGTTCGAAAGTTAAATGAAAACTTGAATACTGCTACTCGCAGTTTTAAGTTTTAAGTTTTCATTTAACGTCCAAAGTATTATTGGGTGCGATTAAAATAAGCGGGAGGGGGAGGGGGGGGGGCGGAGTGACGGGGAAATATTTACGTACTCCGCCGCCGCAGAATTTTATAAGACGCACACTTCTGATTAATATATTACCACAAAGCCTTACGTACTACCATTATTTGGTAAGCCTCAACTCTTAGCGCTCTTCCATCCGCATAGCCCTTCGTGGACGTGGCTGACATGCTGGGCCGCCTAAAATATCGAATTTAATTTCCACCGTAACTCTGGCACGAAGGCGTGAATGTTGAGGAAACCTCTGCAAGACATCACGTTATTAAAGAATGGCTGCTATTTATTTATGTTATTTAGTACACGCTGTAAATCTCAAAGTCGATGCAAACATAAAGTTACAAAACTGAGTAAGTGCCGAAAAATAGATTCAAACTTTTGCCTATATACAGCCGAAATATTTAACAAACAGTTTGATAGTTTAAAGGGATATATGTACCTCCCATCGCCATTTTTCTCGATCCTCCACATCAAGTACGGCCCCGAAGGTCTATTTCCTTACCGTTAGTCTTTCCTTTGCTAAAAATCCTTTTTAAAATGCGGCGTCTAGGAGATTTTCTGTTGAATATAATGGAACTTTATTTACTAACGACCCGTTACTAAAACTGATGCATTGCGCGCGTACAATAATCATGAGGTTTCATCTCTGTGTGTACATCTACTAATTTTGTAATAATTACTAATTTTCTAATAATTCTAATATGAGATCAAAAACCAATAGACTAATGCGGTAAAAATTAAAATTAATTATTCCAATAGATCGCCGAAGCAAAATTATAAGACACTAATCTAGAAAATTATAAATTGTGATTTTAAAATACGAGAATCATTCCGGTTTGTGACGACACAATCGTTGACTTGATTCTGTCTCGTGTACTATTCACAAAGCCAACCGAGACAGCAGCTATGCGAGGAACGCAGCTACCACCCCAGCCGACCTTGGCACTGTAATTGCTCGGATGATGATCTGCGCGTAGCTGTAATTTGGCACGCGGAATGTTATAAGGGAGGCCGGGTGTCCCTTTAAATGAAGCTATGCTTGATTAAAAAGTGCTGCAACTTGCGGGCTCGTTCGATGTTCGACGATTGCATTAAGCAGGGGGAAGTAACTATAACAGTCGCAATGGTCGCACCGTAACGTCACAGAAGGTTTACTAGCGCAATTAGCGCTCACCGCTTTAAAAGAACCGCAAAGGCGAAGACAACATGGCGCTGGTAATCGTAGCTTAAGCCGGCCCACACTTGAGTTCAAAGATGCCGGCATATAAACATTGTGCTGCCGCAAATTGCCAAAACAATTCATGGCATTTATACAAACCGCGTACGGCTCATGTTATGTCACACAATTCACCTTCACTCTCCTTATTGTCGTTTGCCGGCCATTTTTAAGCTGCGTGATCGCAACGTACGGTGGCTTATTGGGACAAACAACAATTTTTTTATATGCACACAAAACCTGGCTTAATTGAGGCAAAAATTGAGGGTTAATGGCGCGTCGACAGCTAGATCATTAGTGCCAGCATTAGTCGCAGTACTGTGGTCCGGGTTGCCAACACGCCACACGTTACGCGTCGCTGCGAAAATCGCCATATTTTCCAAACGTCACGACCACTGGTTGCGCGGCCTGGCCACTTAGTGCGCGGGGTCCATTAGGGTATAGCTTTAAGTATTCACTGATGCTGAAATGGGTATAGAAAATGGCAGAACTTTTATTTAAATGTATTAGTTATTGAATACATATTTTGTATCCAACAATACACTGAAGTGAAAATTACGGTGAATATTATGGTAATTCTGATTTGGTCAGGCGCCACTTCAAGAATTAGTTGAAGTTTTTCACTGCTTATTGATCGTGTAATGATTCCGCATTATCGGGCGGCTTTTTAACTAATTTTTTTTTAATCTACCATACTCGGTCGTGGGTTTCCGATCCGGCATTCGGTTGGCTAGAAGCTGACCGCTGACCATTACGCTGTGCTTGCTCACGTAATTACGGGTCCCAGGACCCCTCACAACGTTTGAGGTAGGCGTTGGAACTTGATTATTTCTTTGAGCTTGGTGGTATGCTATAAAATACGTCTGCTTATGGAATGGATTACACGATGAGATTGCCGCTCACAGGTAAAAACCACAAGTTCATGGAAACTCGACACAATATTTAATTTTCGAAGGAATATTTCCCGTCTTGGTCACAATGAAAAATGCTAACATGACAATTCTAAAATAACTATGCCAACTTGGTGTTCAGCCACAAGCCGCCATCTTGGAAGATGCCGACTCTTCCAAGATGGCGGCGCATGGTTGAACACCAAATTGATGTAGTACAGCGGTTCCCAACCTTTTCTACAGTATACCTTCCCCATCGGGCTTAGCATGTGATGGTACCCTCCAGCCCCCATTACTGTGTAATTTTTTTTTAAATTAAATAAATTACACTGGTAAGACTGAAAAATCTTATATAAACTTAATTTTTATAAACGGGTGACAGCATGTCTAAAGCTATCATTAACGAGAACTTTGCCATGCATAGTTTTACAAAAAGTTCACCACTGATCTTTATACGTAGTTCAGGGTAGGCAGTAGCTTGCGCCTCCCCTTCAATTGCTCCGTGCCACCCAAGAGAGGCGCGCGTCACCGGTAAGGAAACGCTGATGTAGTCATTTCAGAATTGTCGTGTTAGTATTTTTTATTGTGACCAAGAACGGAACTGTTTCTTCGAAAATTAAATATTTTCTCTTGTTTCCGTGAATTTGTGGTTTTTACTTGCTGTCAGGAGCGGAAATTTCATCTTGTTTACCTTCACACCCATACTCTCACAGAGTTTTCTAGGAAAGGATTATAATTTTAGTTTCGGGGGGGGGGGGGGGGATTAGGCTTAATGGCGCGTCGACAACTTAGTTTCTGGTAATACCTACGTAGGTTGGGAATTACCGTTTTGTTTTCGTTAGTGGTATTTTTCATTGTTACTCGAATAAAATTTAATTTTTTTATTTTTGAGAAAATACGTTTTAAGATGCTTCATTATTTAATGACGCAAGGAGGGAACCTCTTTAATTTTGTCTTGTGAGTAATTAGGATTCCTGGATGCTTCCCAAATAACGAATCCGTTGAGTATACAAATGGGTTAAGTTAAAGTCGCTTAACTTCCTGTGCTTTTGAATAACTCTTCACACGATGCGTCCGGGCCTCTCGCAACGAACACTTGGCTGCGGAATGGGAATGTTGAAAAAAGGCGGTTCAACGACGCCTTTCAACACTTTACGTATTTTTCACGACACGTGGAGTTTTCAAGATAAAGGATTTTTAGTGACACTAGAGCAGAGCAACGAGCTTCTCGTCTCCTCCTCTGAACTCATTATCTGATTAATTTCAAGCTTTATTCAAGCGTTGACTTTATTCTCTAATAATACAGTTTAAGAGACTCTGGGGTTTTCACTCGCAATATGCAGGGGGAAAAAAAAACCTTAAAGACTCAAGGTTGGCGAATGGGTCGAACTTGTCTATCAAATTTTTTCCAAAAATGTTGGGGAAAATTTGACAGACAAGTTCAACCCATACGCCAAACATGAATCTTTACGCTTTATATTTCGGCATGTTTGAGAGTGAAAGAAAACCCCCGGACCTGAGTCCCTTAACCAGTATTATGAAGACTTTTTTTGCGCTATTTAGCTCCCGGATTGTGTGCTGTGTGTGAATTGTGTGTTTGCGTGTTTTCTTATTTGCACTACAGGTCGGTCCCGGTTATCCTTCCTGAATGTCACTGGTGTTGACGGTCATTTACGGTCCGTCAATTAGGCGAAAAGTCTGTCCGCCTGTCCAGAATTTTTAAATTTATGTAAGAGGTACAAATGCACGATAACATCTGGACTTGGGGCTTGTTTAACATCTCTGTAATGTGTGGCGCAGTGGCAACCTGGACCACTGCACTGTGACTGAGGTTGGCGTTGACCTAATTGTCGACGCGCCATTAAACATTTTTCCCCCCCCCCCCCCCCTCATTAACAGAAATGGTCTCCTTACGGGCTTACCCGGGGGTCCCCGGATTACCGGGCGGATTAATCTGACACCGTCTACTCGCTTTTTCATCGCCTGCGTAAGTTTATTGATTTACGAACGTAAGTCAAAACTAGGACGAAAGGCCTCTCCAGACAGAAGACAATTTCGTGCGGAGCTATGCGGTACTACGTGCGTACAAGGTCAATATTGCTGCAATCGTTTGGTTAGTGTACGTTTACGGACTAATATTGACGTCTTTGATACACCATCTTGCGTAGCCGTGCAGCCGCGAGCTGCCAGTCTGGTTAGGACTTTAGAATACATGTAGAAAATTTGAAAAGAACCGGCCAAATGGATTCAAAAAACATCATGGATACAGGAAAACAGCACAACACGATAAGCTCCTTTACTGTGCTTCGACGGTGCGCTAGTAGATAAGAGCGGGTTTACGCAACAACAATTTTCTCGCTACTAGCTTTTAGGGCACATTTACACAACGTTTCGCCTTTGCATTCTCGCAGCTAGAATTTAATCGCGGTGGCAAATATGTCGTTGCCATGGTAACAACGCTACCTGGATTAGCTAAATATGAGATCATTTGAGATCATTGCTTGCAATCGGTTAATCCGTTACAATAAGATAAAGAATTCCTCCTGACGAAACAATTCTCCAGTCACTTCGGAAATCACATTATTGAACGTTTTCGTTGCGAGCCGGCAGAGCTAAAGCCGCAGCCATGTTAGAAATTCCGATGATTACTAGCTTCTAGCTGCGACAAGTAGCGTAAATGAGTCGTTGCGTAAATGCGCCCTTACTTGGTTAATACTAAATCTTCTGGCTGCTTCTCTCCTTTTCGGAGAATTCGGCTTTCGAACGCAGTAACCATGGCAACAACGCAGACACAGACCTTCTCCTCGTGCCTCGCAACACGACGTATGATACGTGCAATATGACAGCGTCGATTTATAACAACAAGAAAACAATGTTTACTCCAGTACAAGACGACGGACTGTTTTCTGCACGCCGGCATTCAGTGGTTTGTCTTCGATTCAGTAACCCAGAAACAGACGCCATGTTGGATTTTGAATTCTCGCTGCGAGCAGCTATTTTTTCTACCATCGTTTGATCACTACTAGAAGCTGTTCTTTGAGGGAGGATAGCAAATTTTGGAAATAACGTGAAATGTTAACAATGTTATAGCAATGTTTAAAATTACTGTTGCACTCTGTTTTTTACCCCTGTTGTTATGTATAATACATTTAATTTGTTAAGTATTACCACATTCATTTAGTTGAATCTGAAAACTAATCGTAAATAAATAACGATTGACTGACTAACAAATAGCGCTCGGCGAGCGAGAAACTAGAACGATTGATTTATGGGTTGAATATGTTTTGAGTTGACTTTATTATTTTTATTTAGAAGCAAATAAAATGACAGTCATAAAAGTGACAAATCCACAGACCACAAGTGCGGATGCCTGCGTGTGGATTGGGTCCGCACAATATGCAAAAACTGTGGAAAGATATTTCCAACAATCAGAACTGAGGACAACATGCGAGAAATTATTCAACAAATATATCTACATATGATTATAACAATAAAATAAATTAAAAACAACAAAGAAGAAAAACAATTTAGGTAAAATTGCACAGATAAGAACAAAAATTAAAGTACAAGAGTAATCCAAATAAAACAATAGCACAATACTTAGCCGAAAGAAACGAAGAATGCAGAATGAAACAAAACATTTAAAATTAGGATAAGTTAACTCGCAATGCTGAACAAATTTTCTAAGATGATTGGGTTTAGATCAAGTAGTCACGTGAACAAATGTTTCTTAAACGACGACACTTCATTCAAACGTTTCATTTATGTGGGCAAGGAATTATAAAACTTTGTAATTTTATAATTACAAAAATTATAAAAATTTGTCCATCACTCATTAACTGAATTTGGGATTGGAATCTCTATGATGTGTCGTGCATTGCCAACCCGGACCACTGCTGCACTGTGACTATTAGGTTGGCGCTAATGATTCGAAATTTAGCCTCAATCCCCCCCCCCACCCCCATTAACTGAAATATGTGCTTTACAATTACATAAATTTCTGAGTAATTTCCTTGAAAAAAGATGATAAGGAAATTCGGACTTAAGATGTCTGATTAACTTTCAAAAGAACTGTTATTAATCAATAAACTCGGTCAAATAAGGGTGCTCATCTTCAAATATACCCTATTTTTACAAGGAAAGCGTAAACAACACCTTACCAAACACTAAAATGTTCAAATTTTAATCGTTCATGGAAAGAAAAAAAAAAATTTTTCGTGTTAACGGGGTGAGTCAAAAGTATCGACCCAGTGGATGTGGCAGCCACATGATTTGGTTTAGCCATCAAACAACCATCGATCATTGGTCACCATGGAGGGAGCCACGTTTTGAGATCATCCAGGTGTGCCCCCCACCCTGCCCCCTTAAATAAATTTTCCACTTCCGGTCCCTTTAGGAATAGGGCATTGGTCCCAATTTGAGATATGTGCGGACAGTCAATTCATGGTGAATACAGAAAACATCATGTAAATCGGTCTACAACAGCACGAGCTATGACCAAAACGCATTAGTGCAAATGTTGGCATTATTGCATAAAATATTACCCTGAACAGTTGTGTGAATTGGATTATTGCATGTAATATTAACAGTAGGGAACAGCAAACGTAACGAAATTGATAAGGGTTCAGCTAGCACAGATTTGTAGCATATGTAACAAACTGGTGTTCGACCTTGAACCACATGTCGAGGTTTGAACACATGTTACAACAAATGTTTTTTCTGGACACTTGGGAGACTAAGTATAGAGATCAAGCAGGGTTGCCCCTCACCCTGCCACCATTAAATAAAGTTTCCACTTCCTGCTCCTTTAGGTCGAATGCCAGTGTGCTACATGTGCTAGAAACATGTGCACAATCATGTGCTAGCCGAACCCTTATCACTTTCATTACGTTTGCTATTCCCTACTGTAATTATTACATGCAATTAACCAATTCACACAACTGCTCATGATATTATTTTACGCAATAAAGCTAACATTTGTACTAATTTGTTTTGGTCATACCTCGTGCTGTTCTGGACCGATTTACATGCTGCTTTGTGCATTCATCGTGAATTGACTGCCCGCACATATCTCAAATTGGGACCAATGCCCTATTTCTAAAGGGACCGGAAGGGGAAAATTTATTTAAGGAAGCAGGGTGGGGGGGGGACCCCTGGATGATCTCAAAACATGGCCCCCTCCGTGGTGTTTAATGATCGATGGTTGTTTGATGGCTAAACCAAATCATGTGGCGGCCAGATCCACTGAGTCGATACTTTTGACTCACCCTGTAGATTAGGTTAAGTTAGCTGCCTCGGCTCATCTTTTTTCCCACCGCAGCTTTTTCTTGAGAGACGTTTTAGTAGCCTAATACAGGTGCCCACCAATCGGAAAACCTGGAAAACTTAGGAAATTTAAACTACCTTTGAAACTCAGAGAGAACTCATGGAATTCTCTGATTTTTTTTACAAAAAAAACGTGGAAAACTCAGGGAAAAAATTAAGATTTTAAATAATGTTATTTCCCATTTAAAAGTTTCAGTCTTTTTTTTAACACAAAACTGTTAAAATGTGAGAAAAAAATTCTTTCCTAAAATTACGGCAAATTGCCTGGAACATGACCTCATCTACTCTGGAAAACCTGGAAAACTCAGGGAAATTGATTTCAGTATTTTGGTGGGAACCCTGTAATAAACAACTCGTGAAAACTCATGGAGCAACAAATATATAAAATCGGACCAAGGTAAGCGGTATTTCTGCCGTTCCCAAACACATCATATGGTGTTTTAAACCTTCAGTGTTATTTTTTATTGAAAAGATAAGCCCAGCAACATACTAGAACAAACACGCAAGTTATTTAAAATAAATTGCCAATTTGTCTTGTCTTTTTCTTACCCAAAGCATGGACTTATATACTATCACACTACGTGCCCAAAGCCCAGCACCAGCCCAAAGTTAAGGCATTATTTTAACTTACGGCAAAAAAAAATTCAATGGCTTTCAAGGACATAGCTAACAATTTCAAGGAATTCAAGGCCTTGAATTTTGTATTATCATTTCAAGCACTTTCAAGGACTTCATTTGTGCGAACCCGTTCCTTTTCTTAACACGGCGCATTACTAAAAGTAAAAATAGAAATAGAAAGACGTGAATATAAAAGCCAGTAGTAAACTGTGAAATATTTAAAGAAATGAAATTAGCTGTAAATATTAGTAATAAACGAAGAAACACAATGCAGACAACATTGGTAAAAAGTGACCAGCAAAAATGGCGAAAATAAGATTCACTCGCAGGGGCGCTGCAGGTGTGAAAAAATTTGAAAAATGTAAAACTTTGCTAACGGTAAAAATAATACGTGAAAATTGTCATAAAATGTGAAAAAATCGAGAGGTAGTGCTAAAAAAAGGAAAACGCACAAACTTAAGTAAAATTTCAAGATGGGCACAGCAGGTGTACAGAATCTGCCAGAAAGCTAGAACAAGGTTCACGGGAAATTTCAGAGACCTGTGGAAATTCACTAAAAAAATAGCTTCCCGACATGGTGAAAGGCTGCGGAAATTAAAAAAAAATCTGTTGAAAAATTTTGTGGGAAATTTTGTCCAGTAAGAATTTTATGCACCCTTGGGGTATACATTAAATACTAGTCTCAAAAATGCTTATGAAGACAAGCGGCTAACATTTCGTACAAATTTGAGAAGTTTGAATAATCTGTGTTTTGAAGTAGTGTTTTATTTTGAAGTAGTGTTTTAAATCTTGTCATAACTATGTTATTAACAAATACAAGAGATGAAAAAAGTGAGTATACAACATTAGTTTTATTACAACAAATTTTAAAGGCATGCTAAATATCGAAAAAAAAACAATGAAATTATAGACAAATTACAAAGATTACGTTTTCTGCTCACGAATTTTGAAACGGTGGTGTAACGTATCGTATTATGAAAAAAGAAAAAAATGGTGAAACGAAAAATAAAAAGTAGGAATGTGAAAAAAGCAGGTTATCCCGGCGGCAGCACTCCTGCACTTGTTACCATGATTCCGGAAATTGAACCCGGCTGTTTGATGCCGTGCTACTAGCGCACGTGTTACGAGCGCACCGTGTTTCTAGCGCACATGCAGAATAAACCGTGTATTTAGCGCACAGGCAGAATGAGCCCACACGCGGAGTTTCACGATTGCTTGCGTCATACGCTTTAGCATTACAGAAATCTCGATGTGTATAGTAGCGCGCCCCTCAGCCAGTGTTTCATATTTATATGCTTAGGGGAAATTTAACAAAAAGTACCTTGTTTAACAGATTATCAGCAATGTTTTTATTTTTCATCAAAATAACTTTAACAACCGCGTATTAAAAAAAAAACTTCGCAAGTTAAAATACAATCTTTGTACTCTAAAAGTTAAGCATCATGTAATTTAGTATAGTACATTCTTTATGCATTCGTAAACGGAATTCTACAGTGAAAGCAAGGAACAGGTTTCAGCTGATTATTAAGTATCAGTTAGACGATGGCGTTCGGCAACGATAAGGTAAGACTTTCGCTGTTTACCCGAGTGGCGAAGCCACGAGGGCAATAAAGCGAAAGTCTTACCTTATTGTTGCCGAACGCCATCGTCTAACATATTTGTACAACGACGAGTTGGATCTTTAATGAGTGAGCCATTGTTGCAATAAAGCGACAGTGTTAGTGCATTGTTGCCGAACCATCGTCGAACATATTTGTACAACAAAGATTTGCATTGTTAGTAACCGAGCCATTATCCTGATATCATACCGAGCCATTGTTGTCGGGAATGTTCTTTGCTCCAACTCCGTTTTTAAAACTCAATAACTGCAAGTAAATGCCATTTTAATCAATTTTAACTCTTTCCTTTGTGTCTTTTTTCAGCTGTAATAAATGTATTATTTTGGAAACATTGACACGTAAATATTGATACGCAAACATTGATAATGGCAGTAGGTTAGATTTACTTACGAAAGTAAGAACCAAAGGCCTTCGTTTTCTTACTTACGTAAGAAACCCACGCCTTCGTTTGCTATGCCTAGAATTTTTTTTCTTATTTTAAAAATTAATAGTTGTTAATTTAAAGTGTGAAATAGTTTCATAATACTTTCGAAACGATTTGGGGTACGTAAATATGGACAGCGATTGTATTTTTACTGCTTAAGTAAGAACCAAATACCTTCGTTTTCTTACTTACGTAAGTAAGAAACCCACGCCTAGCCGTGGGACGGTTTCATTGTTGCAGCTGTGTGTCTTCACGATATAAATCCACTGCTGCAACAATGGTCCAACAATGAAAGAGTTGTACAACAGGACTTAACAATGACAGACAGGAAGTATAGACAAGACTTTACGAAATGGATAAAAATGACGTCACGCGGTGGAGTAATTGACAAGCGAGCGGCCCTGTGCGCTTGATGCACGGTTCGTTATGGTTTCGTGCGCTCGAACACACGAAATTTGCTTGTGCGCTAGTAACACCTGTGCTCGTACCACGGAACCGGCTGTTTGGATTGGACCTCCAATTCAGAAAAACACAACGCGAACGCAACACTATCAAGATGCTCTGGAAAGCTGCAAACGTGGCAGGAAGATTGGTAACTTTCTACCAGGCTAACTCAGGCAGCAGCTACAATTTGACTCATGTGTGGCAGCATTCAAGTAAGGCAGCAATCACGCTGGCAGCTTTCACGTATTGTGATTGCTGTCAGTGTGGGTCTGGTACGAAGCTTCCAAAAATGAGTTTCCTTTCCTTTGCGCTGGCTGTGCCTTCCATCCCCAGTCAGAGAAGTTAATCCAATTGACGTAGCCTAATTGGTATGAAATCCCATTTTAGCTGAGACTTTCATAAGGAAACGAATTCTCGCTCGGAGTGGCAGGCCCTAAGCCAGATCTTATTTTCTGCCGTCCAACGTATAAGAGTCTATCAATCAACAGAATTAAAAGTGACTCGTTTCTTCGTTATTAGTTACGAATGTAAAATGGTTCTACGCTATTGTCATTTCACCCAAACCGACTTGACTAAATATTTTCCACAACCCATGATGGGGAGGTGGGATTGAGGTTTAATGACGCGTCGACAGCTAGGAACCCATGAGGAACAGACTATCAGAGGGGTAGATGCGTTGGGGCTTCAGCTCCAGAGAGGTGACTGTCCACAAGCCATTTCAGAGAACAAGAATGACTCAAAATTCAAATCGCTTAGACTGACAAAGAAGTTTTGTCAACATAACTGCAGTGCCCCCTCTAACGAATTGTTTCTTCCCAGACTTTCTTCGTTTCATTTAACATAAGAAGTACAAGTTCGTACTTAGACGTGATAGTTTTAGTGTACAATTGAACAACTGAAATTAACAAAGGAAGGAAGGGTATCTTCTGATGCGGCTAAAGATTCACAGAAAAACAATGTTGAAGAAAGGCCTAAAGAGCCAAAGAAAATAAACTTAAGGAAGAATGAGATCTTGACTGACGTTTATTTAAAACTAAATGTAGTCTAAACTAAAAATTGAAGAAGTGCAACGAAAAAAAAAATGATAAAGCGGCTTATAGAGTTTTGCGTCTTCCAAGAACTTTATAATCGCCACAAGATTTCCTTGATTATCTCCTAGGATTGTTTGTAGTATTCCGAATATTCCGCAACGCACGCTGGATGACTCTGTACGCCTGGCATTCCACCAAGATGTGTGGAAACAACAACAATTTTGATTGAACATAATTCTGAAAATTCTTTAAAAAAAAATTATGCAATGGCACAATTACAAAAAAAAAAAGAAGAAAAAAGAATGGCGTCGGAGTTTTTTAAACCATAAATACCAGGCACTTTTTGTGATACAAAAAGAGACTATTCAGAAAACAAAGGCATCAAATAACGTCAATGTGCTCTGTTTAGAATATTAACAAATGAAACTACGCTCGCTGTGCAGTCAGGCCAATCAACAGTGAACTATAATTTGTCTAATTAGCCATATTCAATACAGTTACTAAATAGCTACTTTGTATCAGTTAGACGATGGCGTTTGGCCATAGTAAGACTTTCGCTGATTACTTTCAATGAAGCGAAAGTCTTACCTTATTGTTGCCGAACGCCATCGTCTAACATATTTGTACAGCGACGAGTTTGATCTTTAATGAGTGAGCCATTGTTGCAATAAAGCAACAGTGTTCGTGCATTGTTGCCGAACCATCGTCGAACATATTTGTACAACGAAAATTTGCAAAATTTGCAAGCCATTATTGTGATAGCATAACGAGCCTGTTGTCGGGAATGTTCTTTGTTCCAACTTCGTTTTTAAAACTCAATTACATGCCATTTTAATCAATTTCAACTCTTTTCCTTTGGGTCTTTTTTCAGTTGTAATGAATGTATTATTTTGGAAACATTGACACGTAAATATTGATACGCAAATATTGATTTTCTTACGTAAGTAAGAACCAAAGGCCTTCGTTTTCTTAATTACGTAAGTAAGAACCCCACGCCTTCGTTTTCACTTTTTCTTATTTTAAAAATTAATAGTTGTTAATTTAAAGTGTGAAATAGTTTAATAATACTTTATGAAACTATTTGGGATACGTAAATATGTATAGCGATTGTATTTTTACTACTTTAGTAAGAAACAAAGACCTTCGTTTTCTTACTTACGTAAGTAAGAAATCCACGCCTAGCCGTAGTTCTTACTAGTGGTAAGACAACGGTTTCATTGTTGCAACAGTGTGTCTTCATGATATAAATCCACTGGTGGAACAATGGTCCAACAATGAAAGAGTTGTACAAAGCTAAATAGCTATTTTAGTATCTAACTCTTGTTATCTTGCTATGGTGAAGGTGGGAAGGTGGGAAGGGTATACTAATACCCACTTTGTTAGGAAGTAGACTGGAGTGTTAACCTCATTAAAAAGTCCGTTTATACCTTCCTGAAACAATATTTTTACGAACTTTATTTTCCCTCCCCTTTCTTAGTTCTAACAGAATAAGTGGCCACATTAGGTAGGACTATGTTTAGGTTAGGTTAATGCTTAGAGTGATGAAAGTGCATCCATTTCTTGGTGTTATCATTAAGTTGCGGCTTTATAACTAGCCTGATCTGGAGGTAAATGAATCGATACAGTACTTTTGTCAAATTTGGAAGAAAAACGTTTGGTACTCATGGGCAGTAGCGAATCCAGGATGAACTTTTAGGAGGGGCGAATTCGCATTAGCTACTGGTCGAAAACATACTTTCCAATCGTGGTCCCAGTTCACAAATTTTAGGGGAGGGGGGGGGGGGGAATTGGAAGACAGAAGCAAGACTTATGTAACTTTTGTTCACTGTTTTTTTTTTTTTACCAGTTTCAAAATTCCACAATTCCTGTTTCAATAAAAAATTCTAGGCAGAATAAATTCGTTTTATTCTTCGAGTTCTCTTATTCGATTACTTATTTCTTGTTCAATTCATCATGTTGTCCATTTTTTTCTGCGATTTTTTTTTACTTTGGTTTCGTCCTTTTAATAGTATATAACAATTCTGATGAAAGTGGACGAAGTCAAGCAAAAAGGACGAAACCAACGTAAAAAACCTGTAATTATGGTGCTTTTGTAAGTGTGCCTCTGTCTGTATAGGGAATCACAATTAATTTAGGCAGTCAGTGAAGATTATTTTAAACACTAATACTGTATTATCAGCGCGTGGGTCTGATTCGGTTGAAGGAGGGGCGATCGCTCCCACCGCCCCCCTCTGGATCCGCGACGGCTCATGCGCAGGGGTCTGGGAAGGGCCCTGGTTTCTAATACTCAGCGTGTGAAGTTGCTGCGTATATAATACTCGCTTCGTTTCCCAGCATCATGCATGCAGTAACTTCTCACGTTGAGTATTAGAGACCAGAGCCCTTCCCCGACCCCTGCGCATGAGTACCAACTATATTATTTGGAGCGTAGCTCCTCTATGAAGACACACCAATGTAGTCTTAGACCGCGCATCACGCGAAAACCACACGGACTATCCAAACCAAACATTGCATGCAGTAGCACGGGACTCCGGACAACGTTTATCAACAGAAAAATTCGCAATCGGACATGGGGTTCAGGAACCATCAGGGCGACAAAATGGACCAATAGCAAGAGCCAAAATCAAAACAACAACGAGACGCGAAGCCGTTTCTAATTGTTCAAGGCATCCGATTGTTAAAAAATTGATTGATAATGATAACAGATGACAAGAGATGGGAGTTTGTGCCTGGTGAAACTTTCCTTTAGTGGCTGGTTACGGTGGAGTGTGGTAGGATAAGGTTTTCGTGGTGTGTTGTGGCTATGTATTTGTAGTTTGGAAAAGGCGTACAGCCGAGGGCCAAGGCCTTGAATAAATCATTCGATAATGATAAACAGGCGGCGTTAGGCAGTAGTAAACCAAATTCAAGATATTTTCACTTTTCGTCGACCGATTTGGACATTTGAATACACCATTTTCACGGTTTTTTACCACTTTTCCAATGGCCCAAACCCCAAGCAGCTCTCTCTCTTATTGTTTAGAAATTACAAGGCAAATCCGATCTGATCCGATCCGATTGACAGCCAAACAGCAAAGAAAGCGGAGTCCGCTCCATTATGTCGACAGTGGAACTGATAGCGGCCCTAGTTTATTTATTTTATTTACTTATTTATTTATTCATTTACGTATAACTTCAAAGTTTAAGTCATAGGTCTCAACCCCAACGTAAAAGTATTCACATCCGAAACGCGGTGCACTTTATTTGCAGCCAGTCGTCTCTTCTCGCCTTGTTCGGCTTCCCTTTCTTTTGGCACCAGTTCTGATTTCGGAATCACGGCAAGTGCAAATGAGATAACTTTGCGAGATGTTTGTATTTACATATAAAATGCCACGACTAACTCTCTCTCTCTCTCTCTTTATCGTTCTCCCTCTCGTTCTCTCCGACAGTGAATCTTCTGGGATCGATAACAAGCTCATTTTAGGACGTTTCAAGGCTCGGGCCCATTATTGATTCCACTTCGTCGTGTTATTCTGCTTATACAAATCTGTCGTCACAATCCCTTTTTTGTCAACAAATGCGCGTGGGGAAGGGGTTGGTTCCGCGAAGAATAGAATAGGTTAGGGTATATGGCAAAAGGCATGCGGGCTTCGGGTCGGTTCCGCTTTCGCTCGTGACTTCTGTTTGGGATCAAAGACTCATGTGATGTTCCTTTGCGGGGAAACGGCATGTTTGTCATAAGACGAGGGTTGGTGTTTTGCGAAATGTCGATTCTGATATTAAGCTTTATCGAAATTCTTATTCCGCAAAATTAATATGCAGGCCAGCAGCAATTGTTTAAAAAGTTTCCTGACAAAACAAAGCCTCGCAAAGCATATAAGACAACAAATTTTAATTTTTGGCCAAATTTATTGTGTTGTCTAGGTCACAATAAAATGTAAAAAACACAAAGGTTAAAATGTAGCTTGCACTTAGTGCACCGCCATCTTGAAAATTTAAGATGGCAGTGCACTTGACTTCAAGCTACATTTTAACCTCTGTTTTTTTTTTTTTTTTACATTTTACTGTGACCAAGACCAACAATTATTAGTTGAAAATCAAAATCTGGTGTCTTATATGCTTTGTGACGCTTTGTTTTGTCAGGAAACAACTTTTTAAACAATAGAAACGCTTACTTTTGTACGAATTTGGAATGAATAGTTTAAATAGTTTTACACGTACGTATAGAGACCCAGCTCGACAGCTAAAGCACTACTGAACGATATGTTACGAGACCCGGGTGATGTGATGAGGCCAAGAGGGGCCATTGATTGGACAATAAATGGATGACCTTGCCAAATGGTATCAAGGTCATTCTACTGCTAACTTCTTAAACATGCATCACACACCATGAGTATAAATTACGAATATGTAGGGAACAAATACACATTACCAATGCAAAGAAACGGAACAAAAATCGGACTAGATTTGCAGGACCTATAACGTACGTAAAATGGCTACTTTCGACCCCTGAAAATAGGCGATGCTTCCCTGCACGACGAAATGTTTGAATAGAATGCCATTCAGGGGTCGAAAAGTAGCCATTTTACGTACGTCATGGGTCCTGGAAAATAATCTGGTCCGATTTTTGTTCTGTTTTTTTTTTTTATAATTATTATTTGCAGTGGTAGTGTCTTTGTTCCATACATTTTCCTAATTTACACCGCTGGTGTGTGATGCATATTTAAGAAGTTAGCTATTGAATGACCTCCATAACATTTTGTCCAATCAGTGGCCCCTCTTGGCCTCATCACATCACCCGGGTCTCATAACGTATCGTTCAGTAACACTTTAGCTATCAAGCAGGGTCACAACTTAACTGATCAGCCTGTATTACAATATTTCAATTCCGACTTCACGACATCGATACGTGAAGTTGCTGGTGTGAATTACGCAATATTTTCCTTGCTGGATGGATGCTGGAAGCACATCAGAGGCCCATCTCTCAATTCACGACAGAACTGACCACTCCTAAGGCATAGAATTGCGATGCGCGAAACAACTCGCAGTGGGGCGTGTACGTGAGCTGTGCCAAAATCCTTGAATTAATTGGGTAAACGTTTACCTTTAGGTTAAATAAACGATTGACGGTTAATCACTCTCTCCCCACGAATTTTTTTTTTCAAGTTTAACAGTTAGTGTGAAAACGTAGGGTATCTACGTTAAAAGATTACTATTTTTTATACACTTTACAAAACGTACATTAAATAAAATAAACACGGGAAAAAATCAGTTTTAAAAAAAAGTATGCCTATAAGACTGCCTAACATATTAAGAGTTCGGTTTTTATTAAACGAAAATTACTAAAAGTTTAATCGTAAACAAGGCGAATACCGTTTAAACGATTTAAGGGCACAACCCCCCAAAATCTTTAGTCTTTAGTCGGGAAAATGAGCCTCAGTCAGATATAGTGGGAGGTCGCAAAAAACTACGCAAACACGAGGATAAATATGTGAAAATAGCCCCCCGCCCCCACCAAAAAAAAAAAAAAAAAATAGAAGTCTGCAGAAGATTTTCAGCTAGAATCGAGAACCACTAGGAAATGTCAGCTACTCCCCCTGCCCCCCTAACATTTCGTCATCAATACGCCCCTATTTGATAGTTGAAAATCTAAGCAGAATAAAAGCAGGGAAACATTATTAAAATGAAAACCAAGCAGTGTTACAGGAAAAGCAGAACCACATTAATTTTTAATTTTTATTTTTGAAAACCTAATGACGAAAATTGATAATTTACGAAACATCTTTCTGCTTTTCCTGCTTTTTCCTAGGTGTTCTTTTTTTTTGTTGTTGTTGAAGATAACAACAACAGTGCTTTCAGTTCAAACTAAGGTCTTTCAAGCATGTAGTCGAACTCCATTTTGTTTATCAAATTCTACAACTTCTACACTTGGGTTCGTCTAGAATACAAACAGTTTAAATCGCCTATTAACCGCCCACGGTCTGTTAAAATTAATTTGGTTAAAAAAGGGAGTGAGCCGTAACAAAGTTTAATTCGAATCTTACTTCTGTCCAAGTGGGCGGGTGTTTAGGTCTAGCTCTAACGCGAACAATTTCGGCGTTTATGCAACCATTCACGTACGTGTTCTTGATGTGAATCTGGATTTCTTCACGAATTTAATTTATTACTTTACTAGTTTAATTAGTTTGCTTTATCTATGAAGCTTTTAGTTAATTTTTGTGCAGAAAACCGACTGCCAGATGAAACACGGATTTCCTTGAACATATGAAGCTTTTAGTCAATTTCTAGTAGATAAATTACGATCTTAAATGCTTTAAGATCGGAGAATCGTGAAATTACCTAGTAACAGCCCCCCCCCCCCCGATATGTAACTAGGTAATTTCTAGCAGATAAATTACGATCTAAAATGCTTTAAGATCAGAAATCGTGAAATTACCTAGTTACAGTCCCCAGGGATGTAACTAGGTAATTTCACGATTTCTGATCTGAAAGCATTTTAGAGGGGTGGGCCCTAGTTTTGCCAGGCAGTTAATAGGCTTTTAATAGGTGTTAATAGTATCACATTTGCGGACACCTAGTTCTATGGGTGCATGGGTAGCTGCGAGCACTGGGGCGTCAGATTCGATATGCGTCTTGGTCCCAGGTTTACATCTCTGGCTTCCTACAGACCAGGGTTCGATCCTGGGAAGGGAAGTGTATATGTATGTACGGGTTTTTCCCCGGTTGTTTTTCCGTCCGGATTCCTCCGGATTCCTCCCTCCTGCGGCAAAAACGATGGTTTACGGTGGTGGTTCCTTCCACTTAACATCTGCCGCTCGGACCTTCAAAAACTGTATAGCTTACTGGCCGACAACGTCTATTCTTCCCAAATCGGAAGACTTCCTGATTTATTGTAAGTAGATCAAACGAGATACAAACTTGAGAGCTGACGCCACAGTCTAAAAATGGGTAAAGGTGAATAAAGTGTGGTGCTTGGTATTCGATTATTATTGACAAATTCTCAAAACTGAGAGACAAGTACCAATTTAGAGACAAATACTGAAAAATCAGGCTTTACTCCTCGTCAGAATATGCTTTCAAAAGCTATCTGTCGTCTATAGTTTCTGGTTAAACATAGATAGGATAACGTCACACAAGAGAGGGAAGGCACATGCGGACTGAGACAGTTTCAGACAAGGGAGAGCTAGGGGCGCACAACTTGGTGACGTCGCATAATTTTTTTTACAGAGACAATTTTTGTGTTAATTTTTTCTTCAGTTTTTCATAGCACAAAAAACCCTAATGAGTAAATCAGTCTACAAAAATGTCCCCGTAAAACAGAATTATTTGATGTCACCAAATTGTGCCCACACCCCCCCAAAAAAAATGTTTTTCTAAGATTTTTTTTTCGTTTTCACAACCTTAAAAAGATGGTTTAAAAAATCAAAACAGCTACAAACTTCCTAAATTATTCCCCCTTCGTTAATGACGAAGATAGGATGGGGTTCGACGCTTGTGGCACCATTTTGTAGGAAGCGTTGCAGAAGTTATGACAAAATGTCACAGAATTTAGTTAGTTCTTTATTGAATTTTAATGGCAGATTTAAAAATTAAAAGCAATAATAAAAATAACTCAGACTATTAATGTATTAATAAATTTAAGTCGTAAGAACAAATCAAAATCATTAGTAACAGTCCTTTAAATAAACACCCATTACAAGTAGTTACCACAGTGTATCAAGTCGCTTTGGGCAAAACCGAAAGGCGGTGCCCGCTGTCCGCGTGTCGGGTTTTGGTACTTGCGGAATATACAAAACTAAAGAGTTGGTTATGGTTATCATGTTCGCCATATTTGAGTCTGAGAGAAAAGCCGAAGACAGATTTGACGGGTAACACGAGAAACCGACACCATGAAACAGACAAACGGTTATGTCGAGGTCGCGAGCGGGGAAAGCCGAGTCTTTTTTTTTTTCCTTTCTCCCCAAGAGACCAAGCGACCGGAGTCACGCAGACGAATATATACAACAATCCACTCACTCACTCACACAAACACGACTCACCTGGATGGCAGACTGCCAACAGGGGAAGCAGAAAAGGTAGTGCCGTCACCTTGTGCAGCATTGCGGCTGCCAAGTGAGGGAAGGACGGCGGCGGCGGCCCTGCTCGTCCTCGGCGACGGCCAACCCTTCGTACGTCTCCACCGTCCCTGCTTTCTCGCGAAGATGGGAGAAAAGAGTTAGGCTGAAACGCGCAGATGGTGGTGAGGACGACGAATCAGCCTCGCTGTCAAACACGTTTTGTCCAGCAGCGGACCGCAAACGGTCTCGGTATCGCGGATCATCTCACCGGCGGTAGCCTTTCGAACAAACGGGGTTTACAAACGTTAACACAATACGAGGTTTACAGTCGCCGAGTGGGCTGTGAATGCGAGAGAACCGAATCGTTCGTTGCTCCCTAGCCGGAGAAAGATCCAGTGCCCGCTTGGTCGTTGCACCGCGGTTGCTTGGTACGCGTGCTCTGAAGCTGAGCGGGGAACCGTCTGCGCTAGCTGCTCCTGCTGCTGGCGAGTGCTGGGGGGAAGTGATAGAGAGAGTGAGAGAGAGCGAGAGCGAGAGCGGAGCAGGGGCAGCAACGCGATTCGCCGGTTTTACAGCAGGCAGATAGGAAGCAACCCCGTCGCTTGCCTTCGCTTTCTGCTGCTTCTTCTTCTCCCCTTTCTTCTTCCAACGTTCCCGCCTCTGGGCAATCCCCAACAAGTGGGCTTGACAGCCCGGAGGCACGCGCCACTCATTGCAAATTGAACGAGATCGCATTTCGTCTCCCCTGGGCGACTTCTTGCTTCAAAATCGCACCAACTCCCTTTTTTCCATTTTTTAATATTTTTTTTTGTCTTATTTTCCAAACCCGAGTTATGTGTCACACTGCATATAGCAAAACAGAATGGTGCAGTCTATATTCAGAATATTTGTAGGCATCATTTTTTTTTTTGCTTTTTCACTTTCGTCGATTGTTCTTTTACTTCCTTATTTAGTTCTTGTTTCTTTTATTTTTCTTCTTCCATTTCATTTTTAAGAGATCAGGACATGAAGTGAAACTCGTATGAATCAAGTGAATAAAATGTTCGCCCTCATATAAATATTGCAAAGCAAAAGATAAATAATTTAAAATGTTAGGCATATCCCTTTAAGACACATTTCGCGAAGCAGTAACTTGAAAACGGAGGAAACCTATTTTTATGAAGTTTGATTCATTGAAATGGACCTAACTTATTGAATAAATCCGATTTTCTTCAAGACCGCGCCAGTATTAAGGGATCGGTCAATACGCTGTTACAAAACACATCAGTCAGACCGGAGAATACATAATAGCACTGTAACATAGCGCATTCGAAATTTTAATAATTTACTAATGATTCCTCTAAGATCGAAATTTTCGAACGATAAGTTAGTGAAATATCTAAATAGACATAAATCGCTGTAAATAATATAAACGAAAATTGGAAATAAGCTATTGGCTAAAATCATAAACTATAGAATAACATAGTACAACAAAGTCACCTTTACGGACTAAGGTTTCATTCAAGCGCTGTGACCCGGAGTGGAATCGGCGGTCAAGCCCATCACTAGATCACAACCGTTACCAGCCTAACTGCATTCGACCGAACAGGGCCGGATTACACCTCATACAGACCTGGTGCTGAAGATTTGTTTTGGGGGGGGCCCGCGCCCCCCCCGTCCAATCCCGCAACTAAAAAAAAGTTTCCTTTTTTTTTAACAATAATTATTTTGTAAAAACAATAAAAATAAAAGAAAATTTCATTTAAAATAGAACCTTATTTATTCCGTGACCGTGACCGTGAGGAACCCTTGAGACCCTTTTTCGGTCTGTGTCCCGGTGCTTCAGCACCCAAAGCACCCCTTTAATCCGGCCCTGCGACCGAAAGTGGCAATGGAGAGCGAATCAAATACGCAACTGTGATACGTTATTTCCAATTTTCCTTTATATTTTTTAAAGCGTTTTATGTCTGTTTATTTATCCTACTTTGTGGTTTATTAGTGTACATTGTTTTTTTTTTCCTTCTCCATCGCCTACGACTCAACACATTCAGTCGAATGGAATCCTGGTTACGAATATGACCTTAATAACGGGTTCAGTGAGTTATCTTTATGCCGTTGGATAAGGGGCCATATCTACGTAAAGGCGGTATGGCCATGATCTGGCGATGAACTGAATCACGTCACTTGAATGAAACGTAAGTGCATACAGATGGCTGCGTTGTTCTAGGGTACGATTTTTGCCGATGGCATGTTTTCAAGTTTCCTTTGTAAAACTTAGTGAAAGTGGAAACGATTTATACGAAAAGTATACAAGTTTCTTTAAAACCAGGAATGTGACAGGTGGCCATAGCTGTAAAGGCGGTATGGCACTGATTTGGTGGTGGACTCGTTCGTCGGATCGAATCCGGGTCACCTCACTTGAATGAAGAGTATGTGTATTCCAATGTATGATATTCGTTGATGTCTTATGTCCAATTTTCCTTTATAAAAGTTAAGGAAAGTCAAAATGATTTATACCAGAAGTATACAAGTTTCTTAAAATCCGGGAACGACACGAGTCAAGTGATTATGTCGATTATTAGCTCGCTGACCTATTTTGCCTTGAAAAACCTGTCGTATTAAAGATTCCTTACAAAGTGGAAGAATTTTTTGGAGCACGAAAACTCGCCGAGTCGGTCACTGTTCCCGACGTACCCTGAGTGAGAGCTTTATTACAGTCTGACATTCCTTGTTCCTACAACATTTTACATGCTCTTATTTCTACTAACAATCTGAGTGGCCTCCATGCAAATAGGGCACGAGATCGAATCGCATCTTTAACCGCGTACATATAATTGCGTACATAATGGGGCACTTAAAAAGTACCCGTATTACTTTCCCGTACTGTGTCTAACATAAAATTTTTACTTCTCTATGCTGAAGCTGTTACGAACTGTATTTTTTCACATGTTGATGAAACGTTTTGGGATTTAGTGCACTTGATGACGAGGTGAAAGTAACCTGGAAACGTCGTGCTTATTTATGTTTGTGCACTGCTTGGCTTTTTTATTCTAATATCATTATATTATTACAGTAAATATTGAAAAGACTCTAAAAATGTACCCAATCAGCGTTCACACTATCGTATTAAAGATTCCTTACAAAGTGGGTGGATTTTTGTAGCACAAACCCTCGCCGAGTCGGTCCCTGTTCCCGACATACACTAGGTGAGAGCTTTACTACGGTCAGCAAACTACATACTACATACTAACAAACTGAGTGGCCTCCATGCGAAGAGGGCACGATATCGAATCGCATGCATCTTTAACCGCGTACATATAATTGCGTACATAATGGAGCACTTAAAAAGTACCCATATTGCTTTCCCATACTGCGTCTAACTTAAAATATTTACTACTCTATGCTTAAGCTGTTAAAGGGACATAAATTCCTGTTGGCTTTCCTGCATGACTCTGTTTTGCTACATTAGTTCAAGCGTATGTAAACGTTGCCAACACATTCATTTTCTTGTTTTTTTTCTTGTGTGCGAGGTGATTTGGCGACATTAACTCTAACCTATGTAAATGTTGCCAACGGCAATCTAATCGGGTCGCACGATATACCGGAAGGATTTATGTCCTTTTAAGAACTGTATTTTTTCACATGTTGAAGAAACTTTTCTGGATTTAGTGCACCTGACAACGAAGTGAAATTAACCTTGAAACGTCGCGCTTTTTGTATGTTTGTGCACTTCTTGGCATTTTTTATTCTTATCTCTTATATTATTACAGTAAATACTGAAAAGGACTCCAAAAAGTACCCAATCAGCATTCATACTGGCACTGGAACTCCAGGGTAAATTCTGAAGAAATTTTTACGCTAAGTAATGTCGTTTTGTTTATTTGCCAACATTCGACGAAAGTAGCATTTGGCATTCTTGTTGATAGGGACCCGTTTGACGTCAAGGTAAGAGGAGACTTCATAATGGATATGATTTCGACGTCGCCAGCTATAGTAATACATAATTCTAAGAATATCAGTCCTGCACAGAGAATGTCTAAAACCTAGACTTATAAAATTTAGCATTTGTTGATCGTATTCGATTTGGTAGTTGACATACAACAAGCTAATTTCGAATTGAGAACGCAAAAATATTTATTTTGAAAAAAAAAATATTTGCTCTATTGGTTTCTAAAGAAGGAAGGGAATGCTTTTAGCTAAATCGTGGTATGTAAATTGAGAAACTTGAAATACAACATTTTAAAATCAAAATAAATTATTCAAAGGTTATATGGCCCACAACAATTCTTTACAACTAACATAAACTATAATTACACGTGGAAATAACCAAAAATTCTGAAGTTCAACACGATGTTTCACGAAACTCTTTGAACTGGAGTGTCTGTACAGATCTCTACTATAGTACCGGCTGGATCTTGGGCGGATGAAAAATAGCATACACGATTGGTGGAACAATATGGCCGCCGAAAGCGCTGCTGATGCGATTGATTTATCTTGTTGCCGCTTTTTGTCAACCGAGGGCGACACCTTCCGTACAAAAATGCAGCCTTCCTTGAAACACTTTTTTGATAAACGAACATGCCGCTATTTACTGAAAAGTTTACTGAAAACAATAAGGCAATTTATTTATTTGTTTGTGTAACCTATTTTCTGGGTGATTACCGGGATTATTAATTTAGTTAATTAATAAGATTTTTGTTAGTTGCCGCTTTTCGGGATGGAGGGGCTCACCGTACCAAAATTCACCGATACGATTTGCGTGGCCAATTTCCGAACAGCCCTCGAAGAAATGAAATGGACCACTCGTGGCGGCCATTTTGTCTACGTCTCTGATGTTGTTACAGGTCGGGATGGATAGTTTATTGACTATGGCCGGTATAAAAGTATTTTCGTACAAAATCTAACTCGTAGATGTTGATTATCTCTACCACTCGTTGTATTCCTGTTGGGAATACGTCGTAGGGGGAAAAAATCAAGCTTCTTTTATAATTTTTCTTTCATAACAAACCAGTTTCGCTTTAGTTGTTTTTTCCTGGCAGAGGCTGCAAAAATTTCTGTAATCCTCGACAAATGAAGTTGACATCCCAGAAGGGAACGCCACTCACCGCCAATTGCACGAGATCACGTTCCTTGTCTCTTGGGTAAAAAAAAAA
>JAHWFP010178476.1:86405-99018 GCA_023313725.1 Lithobius niger | reverse complement strand
AGTACAAATCGAACTAGCTATAGAGCCCCCTTTGAATACCCTCCCGCCCAAGGCCACCTAGCCCCCGCTGTGCCCCCTCCCTAAGGCTTGATCAACAAATTCTTGCAATCTAGCGAAAAGAATAAAAATTGGTACTCAAGTCACTCTTAGCTGTGCAAATTGAACTAGCCATAGAATCCCATTCAGATGCCCCTTAAAGGTCCCCCAGAACTCCCCTGTGTCCCCTCCCTCAGGCTTGACCAACAGATTCTTGCAGATCGAGGTAACATCATGAAATTTGGTACAGATGTCACTCTTAGCAGTACAAATCGAACTAGCCATACAGGGTGATTAGTTAAGCTGTCACCCGGCTAGATAGCTAAAGTTTTACTGAACGATATGTTATGAGACCCGGGTGATGTGATAGGGCCATTGATTGGACAAGAAATGGACGACCTTGCCAAATATTATCAAGGCCATTCAACTGCTAACTTGTTAAATATGTATCACACGCCATAAGTATAAATTAGGAATATGTAAGGAACAAAGAGACATTACCACTGCAAAAAACAGAACGAAAAATATGCAGGACCTACGACGTACGTAAAATGGCTACTTCGAACCCCACAACGCACAGGAGTTCACGGAAACAAGGTGCTACTGCTAGTCGACCTCCCTCGAAATGCTACCGTTGTATGGGATGGACCATTTAATTTTGGGTGGGGGGAGGGAACAAGCCATTATTTTAGTTTACCCTCCCCTCACCCTAAATTGAGAGGCTTGGACTGCCACTGATGAGAAGTGAAGGGATTATTTGTTTCCATTTTTCATCGCTTGTAAACAATAAGAATTGCAACAATTGTGGTAGGTACAGTAATGAAAACATGTGTTCCTTCCTGAAAACTTCTGGAGTCGCATTTGGCCGTAAGACATAAACAATTAACAAACATTCCATCCTCCAAATCTTAAAATGGAATGAACCACGATTGTTTCAATATTGCGGAGGACGTGGATGCCATTTTGCCGGATCTGATAGTACAAAAGGTTCTCACAAGTGCTGACACCAACACGGGGTTGGTTTCTAATGACACATTCGCCATAGTGATGTGCGAGGCAGAAAAGCGAGGGATTTCTGAGGCTAATGTTAGGTGTTATGGAGTTGACACAGAAGACAGGATGTTGCAGGAGGATGAGGGTCAAGATGGCGGCAGTAGTCAAGGTAACGAGTGGAGTCATGGCAAGTCGAGGAAAACCAAGGGATATTAACAGTGAAGTAAGCAAAGACTTAAAAAGGAAAGTAGCGATCAAATCAGTGAGGGATTTGTATAGAACAGCAGTGTGTGGCAGAGAACATAACGGGGAGAATGAAGAGGAGGATGAAGTAGCCATGGAAACCAAACGAAACCGTACCGATATGGTGGTGGTTTAACTAATGTATAGATGCCCCAGTCTGGTGTATTGTTGTGCGGGCAAAAGGGGTGGCCATATCCCCTGCACCAAATCTATTTTGCAGTAGAACAAGTACTGGGTCCTGAGGAAATTGAAGCGGTGGGCTCGCTGCATGCGAGTCACGCTTTTGAAGTGTTAACACGAACAGTGGCAGAGAAACGATTGTTGATGAAAGCCAAATTAGTCGTTAACGACTGTCAAGTTGAGATATTCGATTTACATGAGCAGCGAGTGGAAGCGCGCCTACACTGGCTGCCTCATGGAATACCGGCAAATGATGTCAGTATGGCATTTAGCAAGATTGGCACTACTAACTCACATGCGTTTGAAAAACTTACAGTGCGTTAAAACCGTGTGTGAAACGGGTGTCAGTCTCATCTCCCTTAAGTTCCGTGAATCACGGCAATAGAAGATGTCCCGTATGTGATAGTGATTAGAGGGATACCAGCACTTGTCACGATTGCGGACAGGGTGCCAAGACGTCTCCTCTGCGGGCTGCATGGCCATTTCAGGCACGCGTGCGCAACCTATGGCAGATATCGTGACCCAAGAGACTTATGCAAGCACCTGCGGGTGGCGTGGAGAGAATCAGAGATGCAGGCCCCGCAAAAACAGAGGGAGAGGAGGTAAGCTGCACATCGTCAACAAGTAAACAAACCTGTGGGACCCAGTACCTTTGGAGTTAGTGCTCCATCCCTAAATATCTCTGGTGCGTCTGTGAATGTTGGTGAAGCGGCTAGAGTGAACGAAGCACATGAAGAAGAGGGCGATGGTAGTGGTGACTAGTTCACGCCTCCAGCGAAATGAAAGAGAGGGAGAAGAGGTGGGAAACAACATCATAGTGCATCTGCTGATGGACCTGTGGAAAGTCAAGCGAATCTGGAAATAAGTGTTTGTGATGAGGATGAGGCAATGGTGGTTGAGCCCAGTCAAAATGTGAGTGTTGGTGTAGGCATTAATGTTGATGCTGGAGTTGTTGTTGGTGTTGAAGAAGAAAGTGATGGGGTGCCTTCGAAAAGTTACCTGGTTGGATCAAGCAAATGTCACTCTCGTTGCCTCTACACGTCACGAATTAGTAGCATTTTTAACCCCAAATCGTCACTAGAACGATTGTCACGTGACAGCAATAAACTACAAACAGTATTATTTTGAACAGCAAGCAGGAGTTTATTTACGTGCGTGCTGTTAAGATACGTTGAAGAATTAATCATTAAATCCTGAAGCTTATTTAAAGAATTATAACACCGAACCTTCTTCCACCCTGGACCGAACGCAACTAAACTCATCCACATGACACAGCGAATTAATGCAAATAAATGCAACGGCCCCCCTTTGTTTCTTTCTCGATTCTGACTGGTCGACAATCGATTCGTTTGTAGTGTTAGCCCCCTGTTCCCCCATTTACCCTCACGAACCAGCTTGGCGACCATGGTTGGTTCGGTTGTTTAGGTTACTGCCTGGAGCATAATTTGAATGCCATATGTACTGGCAATCGTCTAAGATCAAGCTAAATCAGGGAATTATGACGTGACATCTCGCACGACCTACACAATTAGTACATGCAACAGCGTGTTTCTTCGCAACCTGAGTTACTTACGTCAGTTTTCAAAGGCACCCATGGTGTCACTGGTGGTGTTGAAGTTGCAATCAAGCAGCCCTGGCTACAATAGATACAATGATGGGCGTCTGTGCTAATAGTGAAATGTTCAAAGTCAAGGTGTGCGATATCTTGCTGTGCGCACTGCTGAGGAAGCAGGAGAAGCTGGTGTTTTGTCAAGTGTTGAAGATGGGCAAAGTTTTATATTGGGTACGCAAGCAGTTGAGGATACTAACCTAACCCAATTTTAGATATTCTCATTCACTGGATCTAAAGTTTTTTCGATAGCCTCTTGGAATGCATATGGTTTAACTAGTAAAATTGTTGAAGTGGGGACAATTTTAGAACACGCAGGTATACTTGGTTTACAGGAAGCGGCTGGCATGCAGATTTACAATGCACCCTCTCGTCGGGCTGATTTTGTTCATTCAGAGTTGGGAGTGGGCATTTTCATTTAGTGATCTGTTCCATATTTAGCCTCCCAAATTCAGTTCCCCAATAGCGGAATGGATGCTTGTTCGGTTAGGGTTTGGATGCATCAGCAATGGATCACTCTTGTTTTCGTCCACGTAACTGGGAGTTTGTCTATTCAGAGTTGGTCCTCCTGGTTCCAGCAGTTCTCATCTCCGTGCATCATTGATGGAGACTTTAATGCGAACCATTATGGTTGAAGCTCCATTAGAGTTGACACCAAGGGCCAGAGACTTGCTGGTGCTATAGGTTTTTTGGGTATAGCTATCATTCAGGATGGCATGCCGACCTATGTTAGGTGGCACGGAGGAGTAGCACAAGAATCTGTGCTGGATCTGTTTGTGTGTTTGCCAGGCCTCGCTGATCTCTTTCGCTTTTATGTGTCAGATGATCAGAGAGGCAGTGACCACTTCCCTGTGCTCCTGTGTCCTTACGATGTTTCTAAGAAATTGAGTGTCAGGCGGTGCAACAGGCCTGCCAGGCAGCGCAACAGGCCTGTCATCAGCAATGGTATTTTTACGCAATGGATTGATACCAACATTAAGAAGAAGCGTTTAGGTCATGTGTAAAACAGCACGTGAACTGGTGGACTCCCGTATGTACTTCTGCCGTTCGCGACCAGCGCAGGGCTTACTGCAGCTGGAAGCACTGGCCGTCGGAAGAGCAGTGGTGGGTTTACAGAGGAATTACAAATGAATCGGCAATTTTAATTAGACGAGAGAAAAGTAATTTTGGTGAGCGTTTATGAGATCAAGTTGAACTGCAGGACCTCTTGCTCTGGCTTGGCGAGCTTTACTTTGCCAGGACCAAAAGGTGGCTCAGGAGTGGGTGTATGGCTCACAGACGTTATCTGCGTGGTGGTCTGTTCTTCGTGGAGAGCAGATGGCCGACTCATTCAACGAACGATTTGCTAGCGTCTACACCTTACCGAGTGGTATACAGCCGCCTGGACTCCTGGGCTCTGCTGTGTTTCGTACTCCTAGTTTACCATTGGACGTTATGGAATTTAAAGCAGCTTTGTCAAAATGTAAGAGCAATAGTGTGTCGGGTATTGATGGTATATCATACACGGATGTGAAAGGCGTCACACTAGAGGCAAGGACAGAGGCAGTGTCTCTCCTTCACAGTCTGTTTGATGGTGGAGTTGGCCCCCCTCTTGGATGTGCACCATTCTGGTGCCTATTCATATAGCAGGGAGTGACAGGTCCAGTCTTGTCAATTACCGACCAATTGCGCTGCCGTCGTGCTTGCGAAAAATTTATGAGAGGGTACTGGTAAAGAGGCTGGAGTGGTACTTGGAGTATTATGAGTGTCTTGCCCCTGTGCAGTTTGGCTACAGAGCTGGCTGGAGCACACAAGACGCTATTTTGTACTTTCTGTCAAGTGGGAGAGAAGCTTGGGCTCACGGTCTAGTTGTTGTGGCTGTCGTTCTAGACATTAAGGCAGCCTGCGACACAAACAGTCAGTATTGACTGGGTCTGGATATCTTTACTCAAGATAAGAGTTGGTGAGATGCTGGTTAATGCTATAGTAGCACTGTTGGGTCAGCGGTTGTTTGTAACAAAAGTTCATGGTTACTGGTCGTCTGAAGCAAGTTTGGACAGAGGCCTTCCGCAAGGAAGTTGCCTTAGTCCGACACTCTTTGCTGTTGTCATCAATGACATTTTAGTTGAGATGGGAGCCCATGCCAACAACATCTGTTATGCGGATGATGTTGCCCTGTGGTTTGTTGGTAGTGATTTGAGTGTGATTGTACCGTATGTTCAGGCATCATTGGATGATATATCTGTATGGTTAGCAACCAGAGGCTTGATGTTAGCTCCGGCCGAAACTGAGCATGTTGTCTTTTCGCGCAACAGTAAAAGGCATAGGGCACCTGCGGTTGTTTCTGCAGGTGGAGTTGTCATCTCACCGAAAGCTTATGTTAAGTATCTTGGAGTGTTTCTGGATGAGGGTCTGGAGTGGAATCGGCATGTTAGTTATTTGTGAGAAAAAGTTCGTGCCAAGAACTCAATTCTGCAGAAGCTATCTCGGAGCAGGACGGTTAGTAGGGTGGGGGCGGGCGCCCCTCTTGTCTATTTACAGGGTGTTATTTAGATCGGTTCTAGATTTTCATCTGCCATTCCTCTGCCCTACTGCACGACACATAAGGTCGCTTCAAGTTGTGGTGAACGAATGTCTTCGTGTATTTCCGGATTCCTGGGTGCGACACCGTTGCAGTCTCTGTGGGTGGAGTGCAATGAACTGCCATTGCATTATCGTGTGACTGAGATACTTGAAGCGCTCTGTATGAGAAATCTCAGCCAGGGCAGGACAAACCCCCGGGGTAAAATCATTGCAGATTATTGCACCGGATAGTTGCACAGCACGTGCGGCACTGGGCACTGTGGGGCAGGGTGCGTCTCTTCTCTTGCTTGCCTCTCGGCATTGCCACTTTGACATTGCACATGCTAGCCCACTGACCCCCTGGGCATGGTGTCCACAGCTGTTGGAGCAATTTGATCATAAATACACGATCTGTGATGTCTTTTGTGATGCGTCTTTTCTTGGAGCATCTGGAATTGGGGAGACGTAGTTGTGATTCCGTCTCTGAAATTCAGTCTGCAGCGACGCCTCGGAGCAGTTGCGTCAAGCACAGTTTGTGAACTTGCTGCGATTTTGATTGGTCTGGATGTGGCCTTTGACCTTGGCTTGCCGTCTTTCGCGATTGTGACAGACTCACTGGCAAGTCTTCGTCATCTGCGGTACTCCATTGTGGTTTTTGAGGTCAGTGATCCCTTGGTCTTTACCATTGCGTGGAAAATGTCAGCTGCGTCACAGTCCTCGGAGGTAGCTCTCAGGTTGGTACAGGTCAATGCTGCGGATACTGGCAACGAATTTGCGAATGGAGTGGCAAGGGACGCTGTTCATAGTGATGTGCCTCAAATGTCCCTATCCTTATCTGTTAGGTCCAGGCATGCATCGATTGGTTTTGTTTCTGCAACAGTGGGAGAGTGAATGGAAATCCGCCTCAACTGGCCGTTTCGTCTTCATGTTGCACCCGAGGTACTACTAGCTCTGTTATAGATGAACTCCCGTTCTGGATGGCCAGGCTTTTGACCAGACTGCGTACTGGCCACTAGCTACTGCAGGCCATCAACACCGGTTGGGTAGGTTGCATCGCCGCTCTGTGTAGCTTGTGGTACAGAGTTTACAGTTGAGCACTTTCTTATGGTTTATAAGCAGTATTATGTGAAGGCAAACCAAGCAGTGCTACATAAAAATACAAACAACGTTTCGAAAATTATCAATTTTCGTCTTCAGGTTTTTAGGTTTTCGCCTTCACATAATCTGTTACTGTGCTTTTTACTCCATTGCTCAATAGAAGCAGTATGACCGTCAGCCCAGCAATTAGTTGAATGAACTCAAATGCATCCTACACTTCGGGAACTACTGTCGCTTACTGCTGGTGCATCCCCGGTTCGACGTCTACGTGCTACAGCAAACTTCTGTGTGGCCCCGAGGGTTAGGTTGTAAGTATGTGCCTCTACCTTTCCACTTCCTCTGACTGCTTGGAAAATATTGTTTCCTGTAAGCTGTGGTGGGAAGCGGGTTGACGATGTATCAATAACTGTTTTACGGAAAACATGGGGTTAGAGGATTTGTGACTCAATGTGTACTACGATCTGGATTCATTTTGTGCATTTTGAGGTTGGTTTGGTAAACCGTGGCTCCAGAGGCCTTGGTTTCTGGCGATGAAATTTTGTTGTTTCTCTGTTGTTTCTCTGTTTTTCTTCTATCGTTTTTGTAACCACTGTTGTGCAGCATATGACTGTTGGTCAAGGCTCTGGAGAATAAATTCCATTAACATCTGTGAATCAATGCTCTGACAGGCAAGGATGATCCTCTGTCTCAAAACCTATAGACTGTCGGGAGGAGTGGGATATACTACGGATTTAAAGTGACCCCACAAGAAGAAGTCTATCGATGTCAGATCGGGCAGTTTAGCTGGCCATGAAACTGTCCCACTATAACCAATACATCGTTGTCCAAGGGAGAGTGCCTACTGGTACCACATTGCTTCCTTGTACAACTGTGCGTTGGAAGGTGATGCTTCCATGCATGATGGAATGTTTGAATGGAATGCCGTTCAGGGGTCGAAAGTAGCCATTTTACGTATGTCATAGGTCCTTCAAATCTGTTCCAATTTTTGTTCTGTTTTTTTTTTGCATTGGTAATGTCTCTCTGTTCTCTACATATTCCTAATTTATACTCATGGGGTGCCTTTAAAAACTGACCTAAGTAACTCAGGTTATGAAGAAACACGCTGTTGCATGTACTAATTGTGTAGGTCGTGCGAGATGTCGCGTCATAATCCCCTGATCTAGCTTGATCTTAGACGATTGCCTGTACATATGGCATTCAAATTACGCTCCAGGCAGTAACCTAAACAACCGAACTAACCATGGTCGCCGAGCTGGGTTTCTGAGGGTAACTGGGGGGACAGGGGGCTAACATTCCAAACGAATCGACTGTCGACCAATCAGAATCAAGAAAGAAACAAGGGGGAGGCGGTTGCATTTATTTGCATTAATACGCTGAGTCATGTGAATGAGTTTATGTTGCGTTCAGTGCAGGGTGGAAGAAGGTTCGGTGTTATAATTCTATAAATAAGCTTCAGAAATTAGTCATTAAATCTTCAACGTATCTTAACAGCAAGCACGTAAATAAACTCCTGCTTGCTGTTCAAAATAATACTGCTTGTAGTTTATTGCTGTCACGTGACAATCGTTCTAGTGACAATTTTGGGTTAAAAATGCTTCTAATTTGTGATGTGTAGAGGCAACGAGAGTGACATTTGCTTGATCCAACCAGGTTAGTTTTCGAAGGCACCCATGGTGTGTGATGCATATTTTAGAAGTTAGCAGATAAATGACCTTGATAACATTTGGCATGGTAATCCATTTCTTGTTCAATCAATGGCCCCTCTTAGCCTAATTACATCACCCGGGTTTCAAAACATATTATTCAGTAGTACTTTAGCGTTCAAGCTGAGTCACAACTTAACTGATCACCCTGTATAGCCCCTTCCAGATATCCTCAAGGCCCTTCACCCCCCCCCCCCTCGGTGTCCGCTTAGGTGTGACCAACCAGTTCTTGCAAATCGAGATGAAAGCTTGAAATTTGGTACATAAGCCACTCTTAGTAGGTCAAATTGAACCAGCTACAGAGTCCCCTCGAGATACCCGACTAAGAGCCCCTCCCCCATTAAATGCCCCCTGAGCCCTGACCAACCAACTCTCGCAGGTCGAGGTAAAAGCATGAAATTTGGTACAAAAGTCACTCTTAGCAGAACAAATCAAAATAGCTATATAACCACCTCCAGATACCCACAAGGCCATTCAGCCCCCTCCCTCTCACCACCACCTGAGGCTTGTCAACTTATTCTTGCAGATCGATCTAAAAGAATGAAATTTGTCACTCTTACCAGTACAAATCGAACTAGCTATAGAGCCCCCTTTGAATACCCTCCCGCTCAAGGCCACCTAGCCCCCGCTGTGGCTCCCTCCCTAAGGCTTGATCAACACATTCTTGCAGCTCTAGCGAAAATAATAAAAATTGGTGCTCAAGTCAGTCTTAGCAGTGTAAATCGAACTAGCTACACGGTCCCCTCCAAATACCCTCCTAAGGCCCCTTAGTGTCCCCCTGTGTTCCATCCCTCAGGCTTGGCGAACAAATTCTTGCTGATGAGGTAAAAGCATGAAATTTGGTACAGAAGTCACTTGTAGCAGTACAAATCGAATAGCTATATAACCTCTCCAGATTCCCCAAGGCCCCTCAGTTTCCCCCCCCCCCCTCAGCGCTCCCGTGAGGCTTGACCAACCACTTCTTGCAGATTGAGCAAAAAGCATGAAATTTGGTACACAAGCCACTCTTAGCAGGTCACATTGATCTAGGTATAGGGCCCCTCGAAATACCCAACTAAGGCCCCCATCTAAGGGTCCCCCAGAGGCTTGACAAACCAACTTTTGAAGATCAAGCTAAAAGCATGAAATTTGGTACACAATTCTCTTAGTATTACAAATCAAACTAACTTCATAGACTGCCCTCCCCCCAGGCCTCCCCTAAGGCCTTTCTCCAGTGGCCTCCTGTGCCCCCTCCCTCAGGCTTGACCTACAAATTCTTGCTGCAGATAAAGGCTAAATGCATGACATCTGGTACAGTACAAATCAAATCAGCAATAGAGGCCCCTCCAGATACCCTCCCCCACTGGAACCTAACCCCCCACCCCCACCCCGTGCCCCCTTGATCGACAAATTCTTGCAGGAGATTTCGAACACAAGTCACTGGGTGCCTTCGAAAAGGAACCTGGGGTGCCTTTGAAAACTGACCTTAGTAACTCAGGTTGCAAAGAAACACTGTTGTTGGATGTACTAATTGCGTAGGTCGTGCGAGATTTCGCGTCATAATCCCCTGATCTAGCATAATCTTAGACGATTGCCTATACAAATGGCATTCACATTACGCTTCAGGCAGTAACCTAAACAACCGAACAAACCTTGCTAGCCGCTGGTGGACGAGTTTATGTTGCGTCCGGGGTAGGGTGGAAGGATGTTCCGTGTTATAATTCTATAAATACTCTTCAGAAATTATTGATTAATTCTTCAACGTATTTTAACAGCAAGTACATAAATAAGCTCCTACTTGGTGTTCAAAATAAATGCGTCTGGTAGTTTATTGCTGTCACGTGAATGAGAGTCGATACGATGACAAATCGTTCTAGTGACAATTTGGGGTTAAGATGATACTAATTCGTGATGTGTAGAAGCAAAGAGAGTTACTTTTGCTTGATCTAACCAGGTTAGTTTTCGAAGGCACCCCAAGACATAGACTAATATGGTGACGGTTACTGGCAGAGACGATGGTACGAGTCCTTTGCTGAAAAACTTGCATGCCAGTTCACCCCAGTGTTTCCTTTGACTCACCTGACCTATCTTCGAAAGCGATTCAACTTATTACCAACCATGGTAACTGCCACGGGTATTTGGAACGCTTCAGGAAGATCAGATCCTCTTATAGTGACCGTGGTGCCCCCTTGGAGAATTCTCTGCACATTTTGCACGATTGCACACTTCCTCATCGAACCGCCGTCCGTATCAAGCTGCTTAGGACCATTATTCCTTCTAGGTTCTGTCGAAAAGACCTTCGCTTATTGGTTTCTTCCTTCAAACGCGAATTTACTAACTTTTGTGAAAGCGTTGTTTCAGACGTCTTCACCTAAAGGCAGGTGGTTTTGGACTCTGTTGGTGCTTTTTTTGGTTTGGTGCATTACTCCATGCTTTTTCCTTCTCGTGTGTACTTCCTGTGGTTTGTGTTTCTCCATGTGGCCTGTCTGTCGTGTGCTGTCGCACTGATGTTTTCTTCATTCTGACCTCCTTCTCCTACTGCATGTTCCTCTGTCTCTGTGCATTTGAAGTTTTTCTTCACAGACTGACTGATACTGGTGTCTTGCCGTGCTTTGTGGTTCCCTGTGCTACAGTGCGTCGGAGACTTTTGTCCCATGGACTTGCTCTTGCGTACTGTGTCACTCGTGCCCCTGCAGTTCGTAAGCCCAGCCTGTATGCCTGGCTTTCCACGGATTTTCTGAAGTTGTCTGTGCATGGGGGTCCCTGCTGGTCCTTGATGGTTCTGTAAGTCCTTTCGCCATGCGGGGCTACTTGGTCCATGCGGCCCGCTCAGTGGCTTTTTCGTGTACATTTTTTTCATTCCACGTTGGTGACCGCACCATTTTTCTTGCTTGCTGTTTGCTCGGGCTGCTGGGAATTTCTTTTTTTTAGGAGTGTTGTGGGTTTGCAGGGAGACCTGCTTTCAGAAAGTGTTGATTTTATGCTCGTGCCTTTTTTATGCTTTTACTATCTTGTGTAGGTTTGGGCTTTACCGTTCGTTGGTACCTAATGTTTTTGGCCTTTTACCTTTTACTTGCATGTGTTGCATCATATCGAACCCTGCATGCTGGATTCCTTTATGTGTCGCTATGCCTGCTTTGTTAAACTTTTTAACTTGTGTTTGGTTGGATTAGCACCCTTCTGTTGGTATGGACCAATACTACACTACGCCCTGGCTTGTATTTATCTTTTTGTTTACCTTTCAAAAAAGAAAGCAATTTTTGGTTTTATTTCACTGTTCTTGTCTTGGTCTTCTCTCCCTGCTGGTTCTGAGGTGGAATATGTGGCTTTGGTGGAAGGGTTTTCTCGGATGTGGTTTCGCTACACCACTGGCTCCCTGGGTGCTTGCACTCAGGGGGTTTCTCTGGAGCCATGGCCTCAGATGTGCGCTCGGCAAACGTTGACTGTTCCTATCTGGTACTGTGTCTGTAGATGGGTGCATGTCAAACTCCATTGTCCCTATCTACTCAAACCGGAGTGACCACTGTGAGTAATAGTACATGTACTCATAGGTCCTTTGTTCTTTTGTACGGTAACACTCGGGTACATCTGATTATCCGCATGTTTAGGTAGATGCTCGATGCTTGAAATCTGGCCATTGATGGCCGGATGTAAGCTGTGAGCGGACACTTGTTCGTTCCCTGTTGTTATTGTGGCTAGTGTGTTAAGAACACTTCCCGTAATGTCCCTTACCCATGAAGACAAGCTGGTGTGTTGACACTGAATGGGCCTTTGCCGATCACACAGGAATAGTTGTTCCGTTTGGAGTGAGTAATACATTAAAGGTGATGTTTTCTCGGAATGTTGGCGGTAAACCCCAATTCCTGCATCAAGGGGAAAGGATGCAGCAGTTGATGTTGATATGTTTATGGATGTTGTAGGCATTTTGTTGACCCGGCTTGGCGATGTAAAGTCTGAAATGACAAAGCTCACGCAAGGTAAGTCAACGCCCTATCCAAAGCGGCAGCAACAGCAGCGGCTGGTGCAGCATTTGCCGTACCACTTTCAGAACACAGTTTTAAAATAACGCATACACAAACACACGAAATTCGGCTGCTGTCGTCAACCCTATGAAACAGTCCCACAACATGCGCGTGCGATGAGACATACGAGCATAGGAGAAGAGAGTAAAGTCTAAAGGCTTTACTGCCGAACTTTTGCGAGCAATGTCTGTCCAGCTAACACTGACCAC
>JAHWFP010178476.1:28494-86305 GCA_023313725.1 Lithobius niger | reverse complement strand
CCCCACCCACCATCTTATAAAAAACAGTGAGCTTCACCTAGGGGATGAGGTTTGGGGAAAAGAGTAAAAAAACGCTTCAAAGCGTGGTGCTATCCCAAAGCAAATTTCAGCAAGTGGTCAACACCAAACGTTGAAAAAAGCCCAACACAGCCAACTTTTTGCAAGTTTCTCAATAAAGTTAGTTTGATTAGTCACTAATGACAGAACAGGAAACATCACTTTCGTACATAAAGGAGGTAGCTTCGTTACTGTGAATCATACTTTACCTAAAAATGAGAACCATACAAATTTGTTTAAAACGTGTGCTCCAGAAGCCAGATGAGCAACTGCAGCAGCACATTGCTTCAGCTGACCCCGCTGGAGGAGCTTACATCGCTCCCCCACACCCTAGCTGATTTGGCTGGGCTGTAGCACTTTAAATTTGCTTCCTACGGCTTTGGCCCCATCCGTCAGCCACGGATGTCCATTCCGCTGGTAACCTGTTCCGTTGTGTCCCTGTTTGGTGTAAAACTAAAGGGAATGCATGCACAACCACCACCTTCATATGCTAATGTTGTGCAGACAACTAAGTTCTGTACGCTGGTGTGACTGAAGGATGATGGGGCAATGGCCATTGATGTTACAAAGACGATTATTGAAGTTATGGAGAATACGGAACTTGTTGCTGTTGAGCATATTAAGACCGTGGGATCCAAATTGGTGTCTCTGAATTCATGCTAAAGACATCTCTTGAAATGATGCTAGCGCAAAATGGTCAGCTAAGTAAGCCCTGTCTCGAACATTAACCTTTGTTTATTTTTAACAGATATTTAAGGTGGGATTAAGTAAGACCAAGCATAATCCCATATATGGACCTAAGAGACGTGTTCAAGAAATGCACCAGTCGGCCATGCAGCGAAGATGGGGATCGTATGGTATGAGCTGGGTTGTTGAAGTCATCCCTACTGTCTTTTGGTTAGTCATGTCAGTTCAGAAGTTGGTAGTTGGGTGAGAGACAGTGGTAGTTAGGGAATGGATAGGCTTACAACGTTGTTTACATTGCCACATTGGAGCAGTGTGAAAAGGTGTGTTGTGCTTTTTGTCCTGCAGGTAGCTGCTTTACGAAGTTTGGCTAGGTTAGGACCTGCAGTTGTGTGAATTGTGCTAGGAGAGGTTTTCCGGCGTGGTGAACTCAGGGTCACTGACTGAAATTGCGCGGTGTATAAGAAACAACTGTTGTACTACCGTGAGCATATTCACTATGATCCCTATGACAATGAAGAGTCCTTGTGTAGTGTCGCTTATGTTGGATGCTGTGTGACATGGTCCTTGCAGGGTCCAGCATTTTTCGTTGTGTGTGATCTGTATGGTGGATTGGGAATCTCGTTATACCTGTGTTTGATGAGCAGTGGTTGTGCGTCCTAGTTGTTGAACCCCTGATCCGGTGTCGCTTTATATGGTGTTGGTTTGAACCCCACTACGGATTCTAGATAGCATGTGGGTGTAGGGGTTATCTTGGCTTGGGATCGCTAGCTGGTGTGGTAGTTTTGCTCCCTCCCCCCTTTCTGCCAGCCCGCCCTGGCAACTGTTAGAGCTTTCAGGAAGGAAACTGTTAGATGAAGGTCTGTTGTCTTAAATTCTTCTTTGTCCTTATCTCCTCCATGGTGCAATGGCCCTTGGGTCTGAGCATGTCAAAAGGTTAATGTTCTTATTTACTATCAAGTTAAACCACAGCCAAGGGAATGGGCTTGGAAAAATCAGCAGGGAAAGAAGACCATGTTGAGCTTGACCGTATCTGGCACTGTGAAAAGACATGAGAGGCGTAGTGTAAGTGGGAAGCAACAACGCCTAAAGTGAAATGCCACTACTTTAGTCATTTCTTTACTCATTCAGTGTGGCAGGTAGCAAGCGCTTCCAGGCGATCATGGTTAAATCCTTAAGCCCAGGGACTTCCCGTGGCAACCTGCTCAAGACACTGTCAGGTGGGGAGTTTGACTGAGGCAGTACATCTGTCAAAAGGTACGGCAGGTGTCCTTAGGCGAGCTCAACGAGGACAGAAACCTCGTGTGGAGTAAAAGGGCAAAAGCTGGCTTGATCTCAATTTTCAGTAAGAATTCAGATGACAAAGACGTGGCCTATCAATCCTTTTGACTTTAGGGTGTTTTAGTCAAGAGGTGTCAGAAAAGTTACCACAGGAATAACTGGCTTGTGGTGGCCAAGCGTTCATAGCGATGTCGCTTTTTGATGCTTTGATGTTGGCTCTTCTTATCACTGCGAAGCCGATACAGTTTGCATCTTGAGCCGAGGGAGGTGGCACTAGGCGGTGGGGCAAGATAGGGGGAAGAACCCCAGGTCTGCCGCCGATCGCACCCTGGCAAGCGGCCACTTTTTCTGGCAACTGAATCGCCTGTTTCCTGGTCACGCTGCAATCAGTATCATGTGCGCTGAAGGTGTAGGTGCAAAATTGTCCGCAGACAATTACGCTTTCCCCCCCCCCCCCCATTTGCAAGAATTTCACCAATCAGTGTTGCTGTACCGATATTGGTATTGCTTCGTACACGTGTATCCCATAGCAAGGAACACCCATATTTGGCCCTGAAACCACTGCACACAACTACTTGCGAGAGGATATGCTCGTGACTTTGCGTGACTTTGCTCACTGCTGCAGCAGTCTCCACCCACAGCTCCAGAGACATTGAAGTTCGCCAATGCCAAACCAGTCGTCCTAGATACTTCAAATTTGGTGTGCAGCCAGCTGGAAAAACCACCTCGGGACCCATAAAGTTTCATAGCACTTCATCTGATACGAAAAATCCTGACTTTTGACGCCCAGTGCTCCCTATAGCATTCAGGTTTGTCAAATCCAAACCAATCGTTCTGCCCACTTCAAACTTGGTATGCATCTAGCTGAAGACACCCTCTGAGCGTCCATACTTTTTCAAAGCCCTACACCAAATATGAGGGTAGCAGTTAAAATAACATGAGTTTGGGTATAGGCATAGTTAGACTGTCAATTGCGGCTGACTAAGACGATCTACGACCCTAGGGATAGGCTAGATCGTCTTAAGGGACAAGATACCCCTGGCTACGGGCACTGCTGACCCCAAACGTATCATGGGCGAGACCATTTAGCATGGTGGGTGTTAGGGAATACAAGGTTTGGGGTCACCAGTGACGGTGTGTTTATCCAGAGGCCCCCATCTCTTGGTGTCATTGAAATGCGCGGGGCATCTACACATATACCTCCATCAAGCTTCATGATGTCCGCACTGCTGGTTAGAGAATTATTTACATTTTACGTTGATTTCCTTGACACTTGCCATGCTTTTGGGGTCACCAGCACCCGTGGATTAGTCTGAGAGCCTCCATCTCCTGGTGTTGTCCGTCTGGCATCGGGTCCTGGTCAAATGCAATTTTTGGGGCCGATCGGACCACTTTAAATTTTTTAGACGTTAGCAATGCTGATGATAAGTGTATTGACGTGAAGCGTGGCGGGGAACGTCGCATGATTTTTTTGGTGGTCGCAGGCTTTTTTTAAAAACGCCGATTTTTGTGGGGTTTGGCTTGTTAGATCGGCTGTGAAAATACCTATCTACCTTCTAAAATTCTGGGTTCTATTATTTCCGGTTCGCGATTTGACCTGTGTTAGCAATGCCAGGTGCACCGCTAGTACATAGGGAAACTGCTTTGCGCTTAGTAGCTGAGTGGGACTCTCGTTAATCCTGGACTTGTCCAAGCAAAGCGCGGCTCTGTCCATCATCTCCCGAGCACTGTGTGAATGCCTTCTGCAGGTCCTGGACTACTTGCCTCAGTGGTTCGGGTTCCTGCCTGCCACACGACGTTCCCCCTGCCAACAATTTTTGGACGGTACTGTTTCAGGGGTATATCTCCCAGCTGTAAAGCGGACGACTGCGACATCAGTATGGGAGGCGGTGCTGGGTGTTCTCGAGGTCTCCGCATTAGCAACCCTAGGTGCACTTAAGAACATCGTGTGTCCGAACAGTGTTTTGCAGCCGATCAAAGCACGATTTGTTCGCGGCTTCGGCTACTTCATGTCATTTGACTCTCACTTGGACCGGTGTTTTGATTCTTGTTTGCCTTAGTGGGAATGAAGTTCTTCTGCTTTAGCAATGCTGATGAGTGGGTCCAAATCATAGGTGTGGAAAACAGGTTAGCGTGCCCATAATAAATGGATGTGCTATTCTCCCATTCAACCATACCTGGTGAGAGTCGATGGTTCTGTGTAGCCATGTAGACCTGCCAAATCACGCTCAAACATCTTGGTGTGCTAAATGAAGTAGTACTAAGGTGTCAACAGTTACTTACATACTTTCTGCAATCTGCCCTTCATCTTCTGCAGATGGTTCAGTGGCACAATGACATGTTGGCTGCTACGATGGCAGAATGTGTTTACTTCTTCTGTTACGGCACACAATACCGCCTAGCATCATTGGTCTACGTTTACATCTTCTGCGATGGTTCAGGAACGTTACTGGTCGTTGTAGTCTGACTGAGAAATGCTGTATTGATGGCCATTTCACGATCGCAGAGCTTAAAACAGTCCTGATTGCTTGTAATGTTGGCGCACCGGGTCTGGACATGATATTTTATAGAGACTTGCATACTTTACCATATTCCAGCAAGGAAGAGTTCCTAGCCATTTTCAACACTGCGTGATCAGTGGGTCAAGTTCCATTGTCGAGGAAGAAGGTAATTTTGGTCCCTGTCCCAAAGGCTGAGAAAGAACGGACGAAATTGGATGGTTTTCAGCCAATTGCCCTAATGTCGCATGTTGTAAAGGTGATGGAGAAGATGATTCAACGTAGGTTGTCTTCGTTCCAGTAGAGCCGAGGCACCGTGCACCCTGCCCAGTTCAGCTTCAGGCAAGGAAGGAATGCGCAGGATGCTATCGTGTACTTGAAAAATGGTACAAGGGAGGCCTGGGCTTCGGATTATGTTCTGGTTGTGGCCTTCCTTGACATAAGGGCTGCATACAACAGGTTGGTACGGGCTCTGGTACGAGCAGGTTGGCAGCACTATCATTGGTTAGTGTTTTAAACAAGACGGAAAGCTAATTGGGCTCGAGAAGGGTTAAATAAACACGGATGCTAGCCTATTTACATTGACACGCCAGTGTACACAATATTGACTCTACAATATGGCCAATTAAATCAGTGACAGATCGTTATGATTTATAGTATCGATTACAATTATCGGCAATGAGTCGAACGAATGGCATTACTGATTAAGTCAAGCGGAAAACTAAATCATTATTATATCTCTAAAATAATTTGATGATTACGGGCTAATTTAGTAGCGTAAGTATTATTACTAGTTAACCTTAACAATCATAGCTATTGCTATTGAATTGAATACTTAGCTCCTAATAGAAGCTCGGTCGAAGCTATCGGCTCATGGCTCTAGCTCGACGGTGAAGCCCCGTCCAAGATGCGAAACGGCATCTGATAATCCTGATAATAATGTTTGTTCTGGTCTAAGGTTCGCTGGACTAGAACATTACAGTAAAATGGCGTCTGTAGAATCTCATGCAGACTGTGGTAAAGTCTACCCAAGTTCTTTTGGTTTTTTTATAAATACTAATATAAAGCTTCTACAATGTATGATTGGTTAGACAAATCAGAACTAAATTTTCTACGGGAGTATACCACAGGGACTGGATTAGGATTATTTTATTGATTCTGCTGTGGTTTTTGGAGTCTTCTGTTCGTTTTTTGTGTGTACACTAGTTTTTTCCGACAGTTGTTTATGCCTGGGCTGCTAATTCTATGCCGCGTACAGCTTAATCAGCCATTTTCAAGATGGCGGCCAAAAACCACCACGGAAGAGTTTTCCCCCAGGCTAGATATCTTTGTTTACATGCCATTGTTGGATTAGAGCAATAAAAAAAAGTTCCCACCTAAAAAAGGAACGGGATTCTAGTTCTGGACTGGACTACTCAAATTGAATTTACAGACATTAAAAAAGCTACATCAGTAAAAAACTTAGAAATATACATCGATGAAAACTGGAAATTTGAAGAACACATTAATATGCTTATCAAAAAACTAAAACAAATTATGCCCAAAATGTATCATATCAAGTACATGTTGAATAATGAAAACAGACAGTTAAGTTATGATGCTTTGGTGCAATCCAATGTTAGATATGGCATTGAAATTTATGGCAACTCAACAAAAACGTCGATGCTTAGTCTCCAAAAAACTCTTAATAGAATCATTAAAACACTGTTTTTAACAGATCTTAAAAATAATAAAAAAAACAAAAGAAATTATGAAGGAAAACAATTTAATGAAAGTTGAGGATCTTAAAGTCTACGTAACACTTTTAAAGTAGTACTTTGCACTAAGAACGAAATAAGATAAATTAAAACATAGTACAATAGTCAGAAGAACTCCAAAATCTACTCCACTCTGGAGAAACTTTTATGGAAAAATGCGAAAAAAGTACTATGCAAATCATATTTCAGCAACCTCCCTGATAACTTGAAATATATCAAAACGTTTTGATGAATTCAAAAACAAACTGAAAATAATAAACTTCTTGCTAGAAGGAAATGTCTCTCAAACTCATAATACATACATAATTACATATGTGTATTTTAACAAACCACTGCACTTTGATGACATTATTTACTTTTTAAGTGATGATAATCTTGTTTATGTGTTATTCCTATTCGTAATGTACTTATTGTTTTTTAATGATACTTTTCATTTATGTAAAGAATTTTTACTAAATTCTCCTGTTGCTAACACAAATAAGCATTTTCGCATGCTTCGTGTTATCTTTAAATTTAAAAAAAAAAAAAAACTAATAGACTTTTACGTTGTCAGGCAACCAAAGTCTTCCGATCAAAAGAAGTTTTTATCTTTTCTCTAGCATTATTATTTTAGCTCAGATACCTGAAAATAGCCAAACTGTCTTAAGCTTACAGTCAGGCATGTCTGAATGTAAGAAAGTCGTATCACACAGGAACGGCAGGGAGGGAGTAGGTACCCTCCGGGTCTTTGGCGATCCTTTTCAGTAAAAGGGGTCTTGTCAGTCTTTTTATGGAGTAGATTTGGGGGCTTTGGAGGGAAAATAATGAATAAGCAGATAAACAACAAGGGAAAAAATCATTGACATTGACTTTTCTGTGAGATTTCGTTTGCAACGTTCTGTCACACGTTATGTAATATTGCAATGCCGTTCATTTTCCAGTCTTTTCTTCGTGGACACGGTTTTGCTGAACCCTTTCAAACCTGTGGAAATATTGCCAAGTTATTTACTCTTGAGATATTCGAAAATAGGCGAGGGAATATCCATTTAAAATAAAATAAAAAGTTAATTTATAAACTACCATTTTTTAATCAGTAAAAATGATTTATTAGTGCAGCAGCCAAGAGGGGTCGTACACAAATGACGTCACGCAAATTTTGCTCTATTGTAAACTCCTTCGTCACATTTTTCGCAACCTCTTCCGTATCATAACTTTTGCGTCATATGACGTCACATGCGTCGAACCTCACCCCTGCTTTACCGATGAAGAGGGAACAACCCGGTTCGGGGAAGTTGGAAGTGAGTGCTTCATAAAAACAAAATTATATGTGACATATGTGATTGAAGAACTAAAGCAGCTAGAAAATGTGCAGTGGCTGCTACAGGAGTGTTGTATGGTTTTGTTGTGTGTTTCATGCAAGATATATTAAAGCTTTCCCCGACTAGTACCATACATTCGAACGAAAGTGAACTAGATAGTGCATCTTACCTCTTCTAATTCTACATGTAGCCCAGGTGGCAGTTGTGGGTACTAATACCTCTGACAATGCTTTACCTTCGTACCGGTTCGATGGAAAAGCAATAGCGGACACATTAGTAGCTACAACTACCACCGGGGCTTGGCCGTAGGCTTAGAAGAGGCGAGATGCTATAATGCTTTGTAATCTATGCCAGTGCTGCAAGAAAGACGGGAAAAAAGCAGCCGCACCTAGCGCCCATTTCGTAGCCGGACTCTTTCGACACGTCAATAATAACACGTACTGTTTGTAAACATGCATATAATTAAACAATTCCGTACTGTTAAGAAAGTCTTGGCAGAGGCCATAGAATGCTTTGTGTCAGCTTCCAGAGAAAGCAGACAGCCGTCCTGTTAGAAGTCTTGGTAAGTGACAAAACAAATCTTATGCTCATAATTGCGCATCCACCTGTATAAGGCCGGTTTTATGGAGTCGGTTGCAAAAGATGTGACGAAGGAGTGTGATTTCCCGTTTGCATGAAAATATTGTTGTAAACAACATGACGTCATCAGTACTGTGCATCTTTGTTGAAAACACAGTTCGAATCATTACTTATACAGACAATTAATTTCTTTTGACAGACATACAAACAAACAAAACAATCAAGATTATTGAGATTCCCACTGCGGACTTCAATAGAATAAAGATAGCCGTGGGAATCTCGGTAATGTTAATTCTTTTGTTCGTTTGTGTCTTTCAAACTGATTGTAGCCTATAAGTAATGAGTCAAACTGTCTTTTCAACAATGATGCACAGTGCTGGTGACGTTGCGTTTTTTTTCCAACCTTACAGTATAATTGCATGTGGCATCTAGGCCTCTATGTCTCTCACAGTAGGAATAAACTAGCCTTGGATTAGCTTAATCCTGGATCTAACTAAATTTAATGAAAACTTGGGCGACTGCTAACGGTGGTGCTTAATTTTGATAACCGTTTGTAAGGACCTTCAACAATGATTGGCAGATGCAGTAACGTCACAGCATTTTCATACAGACGGGATATCATCACAATGCTGTATAATGACAAAAACCGATAATTCGGTCGTTTTTCCTTGGTTGTTGTTCATGATAAAAAGTACAACTTGCGCCCAACCAAAAAGTCCACGTTTCAATGTTGAAAACGGCCCACTGTGTGGTAGCAGGACTTGTAGAAACTTTAAATATGAGCTGACGAAACGTTCTTTAGAAGGAGAGGAGTGGAAGTTCGAGTGGTTCTCCAGACCATCTCCTGAGGAAGATTGTTAGTAAAAACAGCCAAAATTCGCCAGTTTTAACCACTGAAACGTGGAATTTTTGGTTGGGCGGAAGTACACTTTTTACAATAATGCTGTGTAACCGGCCATATACGGGGGGCTGCCCAAGTGTGTACAACGATGCCAGTTGGACGAGGTTTCGTTTTACACGTTGTAGTACTAATCAACAGCCAAGAGTGCACCTTGCATGCACCTGAGAAAGAGAGGCTATGACGTAAACTCTTGATGATAACACCAAGTCATTCTCTTCCTGGCCCGAGTCTAGGCTTTTATGAACAAAGAGGATGTATTCTTTCCAACGATGCTAGTAACTGTTATTTTTTTCAGTTTGGAGCTGTCCTACGCCCATTTGAAGGTGCCCTAACGACATTATGGTACTGAAAATGTACAGTAATTTAAAGTACTCTTTAAGCTCTGTAATCAGCTTGAATGCATATAACCAGAAATTCCTGAAAGGCAGGGCTACGTTCTTTCCAACAAGGCTCATCAAAATTCTTTGCCTCCTAAGGCTCTTTCTAAGCTAGTGTAAAGACGAAGTGGTAATGCCATGGCAATAAAATGTGTGATGTTTTTCAAGTTAAATTTGCTCCTTATTACTTCCTAAGTATGTTAAATGTATATACTTAGGCTTTTCTGAAAGGTGGGAAAGTGATGTAGGGGGAAGGGACTCTTCATAGGCTTGGAAGGAAAGAATAGGCACCCCCTTGGTCGCTCCTCAACAGTGAAAACACTCTACTCCATCTGATTTAAAAGGGATCATCTCATCATTCGAAAAAGCATTGCTCATACAAAGAAAAATAAAATGGGTGCTAACCACCATAGTTATTAAATACTACTTTTGCCATTTTAAAGAGGGGTGAAATATTAGACTGTAAATAATTTTAACAATTTTAACTATTTCTTAGCAGCTGTTATGATTTATAATACTAGGGCAGCCCCCCATCCCACTCGTGTATGGCCTGTTTTATAGAGCACTTGCGGAGTTGCTCGCTTCGCTCGCTCATTCCGCATCGTATTGCTACACTCGAGAAGCATTCATGCTGCAACTCTTGTGCTGATGACAGACATTCAACGTCTAAAATGATCAAGCAAATGACCAGAGTGCAGTACGCGTTTTTCGTAAGGATTCACTGCATAAACAAATGGTAACCATAAATCATTCCAACAGTCTGGCCATCCGCGAGCTACGTGCGCGTCGATCCATACTTCCAGTAATTTCTTTGATTCCAAGAGCACCACAAAATCATGTGCTGATTATTTCAACGCAAACTAATTGTAATTATTCAGTTCGTCCATCACATTCCTAAGCACGCCTGCATTTCACCTATATCAATCAAAACACACGATTTGTTTGTTTGCACATTTGTACGTCTTCTCCACCAGAAGTAATCCCCTATGAAGGTGTGAGATGAAAGATTGAGAGAGAGCAAATCAAGACACACATTGAAAATGTTTACTTTACGTGGAAATCGCTCGCTCTGCTCGCTCAATCCAAATCCACGCACCACCGTGCTTCAGAAACACGAATGTTTGGCACCCTTTTAAAACCAGGTTTCCATGCATCAAGTCAGTTGACACAAACCAATTTTAATATCTGTATGTGTCACGTTGCAAAATATGTCGTCGTTTAGATTATTTTTTGTGTGCATCCTTCTCCAGATCATCTCAGTGCGTAACTAATAGCTTGACGATGATCCATGCTTCATGTAATTTCTTTGTACTGGTTAATATTGATTGTTTCGATGTGCTGATTATTTCGACGCAAACAAATTGCGAATGTTGTTCATAGTTCGTTCGTCACGTTCCTCAGCATATCTACATTTCACCTACATCATTCCAAACGTACGAATTGTTTGTTTGCACGTTTGTACGTCTTCTCTTCCAGAAGTAATCCCCTACGAAGGTGGAAATCGCTCGCTGTGCTCGTTCAATCCACTCACCTCCGTGCTTCAGAAACACGAATGTTCGACACCGTTTTAAAACTAAATGTATTGTTTGGAAAAATGATTTTTCCATGCCTCAAGTCAGTTAATACAAAACCAATTTTAAGATGTATATGTGGTGTGTTGCAAACTACGTCATCCTTTTAGGTTATTTTTTTCGTGCATCCTTCTCCAGATCATTTTGCTTCGCTCAAGGAGGTTTTCATGAACAAACTATGACGCCATGAACAAACATCAAGAGGATGACATTATTTTTTCAGGGTTTTTCACGTTTTTGAGGGTCATAATATATCAAGTTACAGCGATGAAAATAGGCCTAACCTGATCTTTAATTATCTTTCGTTTGGTCCAACTCCCATCCAGAGGAGTAGACCTACAAACACACACACACATCGTACGTCCTTAATGATGTAGATTGTTATAATTTCCTGTTTGCATCAAAATACTGTGATTTTCCGTTTGCAGTCGGACATAGATGATAGAGGCCTACATCCCGTTTGCATGAAAATATAGAGAACTGTAAAAACAACATGACGTCATAAGTACTATGCATCTTTGTTGAAAAGGCAGTTCGAATCATTACTTATACAGACAATTAAATTTAAAACACTCATAAACAAAATAATTAAAAGTATCGAGATTCCCACTACGGACTTCAACCGAATAAGGATTATCGCGATTCCTATTGCGAACTTTAATACAATAAAGATTGTCGAGATTCCCACTGCGGACACACATACACAAACAAAAATACTTACGATCTTAACTTATATAGATTTATTCATTGCTAATCTATATAATTAAGATCGTATTATTTGTTTGTTTGTGTATGTGGGTGTGTCCGCAGTGGGAATCTCGACAATCTTTATTCTATTGAAGTCTGCAGTGGAAATCACGATAATCTTTATTCCGTTGAAGTTCGTAGTGGAATTCTCAATAATCGTAATGCTTTTGTTTGTTGGTGTGTCTTGCCTGTCTTTAATTAGAATTTTCTGTATAAGTAAAGATTCGAACTGTGTTTTCAACAAAGATGCGTAGTACTGATGACATCATGTTTTTTCCAACCTTTGATTATAACTTACGTTTTCAAGGATCTACAACAATAATTAGCTGATGCAGTAACGTCACAGTATTTTCACGCAAATGGGAAATTACAAAAATACTCTATAAAACCGGCCATATATGGGGGCTGCCCTATTCTATATAACTAAAATCGTAATTTTTTTTTGTTTGTGTGTGTGTGTCTGCAGTGGGAATCTTGATATCTTATTTCTTTTATTTGTTTGTGTGTTTTTCAAACTGAATTGTCCGTATAAGTACTGATGGGAACTGTTTTTTTTTTAATGAAACAGTACTGATGACATGTTTTTCCAGTCACAATATTTTCATGCAAACGGGATCTAGGCCACTGTGTCTCTTAACCCTAGATCTAACTAAATCTAATGAAAGTTTGCTAACGGGAAACACAGTATTTTCATGCAAACAGGAAATCACAATACTGCTCTACAAAACTGACCGTGTACGGGGCTGCCCTAGTTGTTGTAAACCTATGCAAGGTTAGTTGAAAAAAAAATGAAAATTACAGACTAATAAAATGCTAAGTTAGTGATTTGGTAGGAGATTAGTTTGCTGGTTTAAAGCCAAGTCACCTGGCTGAAACTAAGCATGAGTGCATACAAGTTGTTTAAGTACTTTGTTGTTTCTAGTGTAGAATTTTCACTGTTTGGCTTGTATAACCTTTACATCTGGAGTATCCAGAGTTTGCATTTTGAAAATGTTAATCAATGATTACAGTCAATCAAGGTGATGAAAAACAGACTAAGTTGCAAACTGCTTAGATGTGGATCGGAATGCAATTAAAACAATTTTTTTTTTGTATTACGGCCGTTTCTTTGGAAATAAAGGATTGGATGCTGTGGCCTTAGTAAGATTTCCAGTAATGCTGTGCTTACGACTACCTACTGATTTCTAATTATTCCAAAAAGAGATCATCTACCCCAGAAAGATATACAATAAGGGATATATTCCTCTAATGCACAAATTAGGAATCGTACGATACAGGAGAAAAATAGTCACATGCGACGAATTCTCCCTCTTCCCCTCAACTCCGCCCAGATTTGCAATATAAATAGCTCTTGACCGAATTTGTCCTCACTTCAACACAGCATTTGGTGGAGTGAGGTCACATTTGTCTGGGTCCCTATTGCTAGCCTGTTTTTTCCAGGTGTAGCTTACGTCCTTTTACTTTTTAATTGTGTTAAATTTTTAATTCTTTAATTCTTTAAATGGTTTGTAACCATTTTTGTGTGTTTTTTGCATCCATGACTGTACGATGTTGTATTAACAAAACTTTTAGTGGATTTTTGTTTACTTGATAACCGGGTGAATTTATCTCTGTAACGTTGTGCTGTTATCATATTTAATGTGCAATCTCCTTGGATATTCCTATTTAATATTGATTTCTAATACTTTGTAAGAATAATTTTTATTTTATCAACTTCACTAGCCTATTTTACTAAATGCAGTAACACACAGATATGTTATCACACTTTCACAATTTCTGTTCACTACTCAAGTTCACATTTCTTTTGATAGTTTAGTGTACATCAGTTTCCACGCATGAAACGTTCTCTTCAAAATCACAAACTTGAAGAAGTGGGTTAAATAACTGGCCAACTTTGCAATAATACGACAATTTTCCACCTCGAAGACAACGGTAAAACACATGACAATGCCTTGAATAGTCGGCATAAAATCCATCAGATCGTGAACTGCAGTCGAATGGTGGTCTAGTGACTGACACACTATCATGGCTAGTTGGAGGTAACGGCGTAGGCACAACATACCTTTCTAACTTTAATGGCATTTCTTTGTTGACAGTATCATTCTTATCGTGAGACAAAACTGTTTCATTGTTTTTATTAACCGAAGGACTGCAAACAACATTGGATTCTAAGTCACACTGTCCAATTCGGACATTGAAGAGAGTTCCAAGAGGGCATGAGGCCGCCATTTTGCTGCCTTTGGAGCAAACTGAGTATTTACGACAACCACTGTCATAATCAGGAAATACTTCTTTTGACTTGAAAGGGCACTCAACAACATTAGGAGAAGGGGGAGAAAGTTTTCTATCTTGTAGCAAACTTAAGCTTGCTTTTGTGGACGATTTTATAGGTTGAGGTGAACACTTAACATTTTCAGGGGAATCACAGTTTTTAGTTACTGGATTAAACAAAAGGTCTGCTGGGCAACTGTACTGTTTTCGAATGCCCCTGAAGCAAACGTAGAAATCACGACAGTCACTTGAATAATCTGGAAAGAAACCAGTTTCAAAAGGGTAGCAAGCAAATACTCCATTGATAGTACGCTCTCTGTCATCTTGTCCTGGTAAACTGGTATCATCAGTTGTTTGTTCTCTACTTCTAACATCATTACTGGTGTCTTCTGCAGAATTGTTAGGCTGCAGCTCTGCAAGATTGTCTTGGTTGCAAACAACATTTTCTGGATCGTCGCAAACTTTTGTTTGCTGGTTGAAGAGTTGAGGCTCTGTACAGGTAAATGCCATTTTTACTTGACGAAAACAAATGTAGTATTGTTGACAATGAGAACCATAATCAGGATACACTCCATTGGCTTTGTCTTTACAAGCTATGTCTCCAAGGAGGAACACATTGGTGGATGATAAGGCCAGTGGAGATGGCACTCCAGAGGAATGGTGAGAAAGGGTGAAAAAGTCAGGAGGTATGTCAGCTTTTGTAACAGAAGTAACAATTGATGGTGGTAGTTTTGTTGTAAGCAAATTCACTCCAAAAACTGTTTGAGAGTTCGTTTCTTCTGAAGGATGTTCAGAATATGCAGCAAATGGAAATGTTGTCTTTGCTTGATCCAGTAATTGTACACTGATATCTTTTGTTTGTGTTTCTTTTGTAAAACAAGTTGCAGAAGATTCGTTGACGCAAGACCGTGTTTCTTCCAAGAATATGGTCTTGTCTGGACAGTGCAAAACTGTGTGGAGACTTCCATTTGTGCACTGGAAAAAAGTGGAACAATTGTTGCTGACGTCGGCATAGAATCCATTCGATTTAGCAGAGCAGTTGACAATGGTTGAGTTGAAAAATGAAGAAAAATCGTTATTAGGATTTTTACATATGACATTTTCACGTGATAAGCAACGACCTTGTGACTCATCGAATATGTCCTCCCATGGGCAGACTCCATATGCTTCAGGTTTGTGGTTGAGACATACGTAAAATGATCTGCAGTCACCTGTGTGGTCGGAATAAATTCCATCATTTTGCCCAGAACATTTGGCCCCATCATGTAAAATGTCAGTACCATGATAGTCACAAGATCCTAAAGACCAGTTGAACTGAAGTTGGGCAGGGCAGGTAGTAACCCACAAGTTATCTTTAGAGCATATGTTAATAGAGTGGGGAACAGAAGGCAAAACGTAGTAGGCATCAGGCAGTCCCTTACAACAAAAGCCTGTCTCACTGCAGCCATTATTATTAATCTGGCAGCGAGATATTTTAGCATCAAATGTTCCTCCAGGCGGGCACTCAAGGAAGGATACTGAGTGGCCTTTCTCACATTGGTAAAATTTAGTTGATTGGGTGATCGAAAGAGGATAAAAACCATCTTCTTTGGACGAACAATTGTGATTGCCAAAGTCGTCACTATGGCCACACATTGCCTGTGATTCCAGAACACAAAGTTTGGTAACGCCATCAAAAATTGTTCCCGTAGTGCAGTAGTGTGTGGCAACTTTTTGTTTTTTCTTGCAAGTATAAAACGAATGGCAGCCATTTACAACGTCTGCAAATTGCCCATCAGATGAACAACTGTCCAATGTGATGTCTTGCCCACATGCCACATTGTGCCAGTCTGTACACGCTTGACCTTCTTGATCAAAGATCTGCTGAGGAGGACAGCTGACCTCACTTATTTTTCGCTCTGATCTGCAATAGAAGAATTTCTTGCATCCCGAACGAAGATTAGGATAATAGCCATCTAGTTTCCCAGAACATTCCGGAGATCGCCCAGCAGCTACGCAAGCTCTTGGATCTTCTTCAATGCAGAGTTGCTTTTCCACATCAAACTGTTTTTTATACGGACAAGACTTTTCAGTCAATTTTACACCATTGACACAGTAAAAGTACTTGCGGCATCCAGAATTAAGATCTGCGTAGTACCCATCAAAACGTCCTACACAAGACTCATTTGGATTAGATACGCATACTGCCTGAGTAGCATTAACACATCGCTTTGTTGATAAATCGTACAGTCTTCCCTTAGGACATGTAACTTCTGAAGCAACTACTCCTTGATGACAATACACATAGCTTTTGCAACCTGTTACGAAGTTAGGGTAAAACCCATCAATTTTGCTCATGCAGAAACCTTGAAATTGTTCCAAAATAGCAGGTGAGCATACAACGTTTGCAGAATCTTCACATTTTTGTGACAAAGAGTTAAAGGATTGTCCATGAGGACAAGAAACATTCAATGTTCGTTTTCCACTTAAGCAGTAATAATAGTCTTCACACTTGCGCATGTAGTCAGGGTAATACCCGTCAGCCTTACTATCACAACCAATAAGAGATCCTCGTAATTCATAGTCTCTTCTGCATGTTACGAGCACTTCATCTTGACACTGGTTAGAAATTCCATTAAAGGCATGACCGTGAGGACAAGACAAAATAGAGACGAGTCCCTGTTGCCGGCAGTAAAAATAGCTGTGACAGTGATTGCTGATGTCTGGGAACCACCCATCTGTTTTTCCTGTGCACTCTGGGAGTGTTGAAGGAAGTAATGGAAAACTGCGGCATGCTGAGACACTGGCATCGAAAGTTCGCCCAGGTGGACATACATGCACTGTTGCCAAAGAAGCATTGTTTTCACAGTGGTAATACATCCTAGAACTGCTGTCAGCAATGCCATAGAAGCCTTGATCCTTGCCCTTACACGTCGGTGGATCACAAGGAGCTGAATGGTGATCAACACATGATGATGTTCTCACATCAAACACTAAAGATTCTCCACATGTGAACTCTGTCTTTCGACCACCTTCACACCTGCAATTAAAATACAATGTATCAATAAATTAAGTGGTAGAACGTATACATGTTAACATTTAAAAAAATAACAAATACCTAATTCCAGTTTCACTAACATAATAGATTACAAAACTTTACTGGGAATCTAAAACAGCTATTTAATGTAATCAATTTATGATATTGATTCTGTTATTGAACAAGGGAAGTATTCATTTACAGGGAAGTTTATTCCAATGTATGCACAGCTTTTAACATTCAACATTTTTCGGTGGTATGAAACCTATGGGCCAAGGTGGCCTATGGTTAGCACGACTATCTCATGTGCCAGAGGCCCCCGGTTTGAGCCTGACCTCTGCCACCCCTGATATTTTCGGGAAGAGAAGGGCCTTGTGATGCCATGCTCTCATGTCGATTATAGCACGTAAAAGATCCTGGGAATTTACGATTGGAATTATCTAGCAAAATTGTTCCTCTCGCCTTCTAGCACCATGGCCTTTGCAGGAACCATGTCAAACCTCCAGGGACCTTGCAGTTTCATGGTCTCGGTTGGCTAAGAGTCAAAATTTCCATCAAATTTGCCGCTATTGGGACCTTGCTCACTGGAGAACATTTAAAAACATTGACATGTACACTTCGATGGCCAGCCTTTTACATTCACATGCTTAGCCTTTTACATTCATTCTCCAGTGACCAACATACCAATAGAAACAACAAATTTTGAAAATAAAATTTATATGTTGAATGGAGTTAACTTGCCTGTCGGTGCATGGTCCTCCTAGTTCATAATACTGTTTTCTAAACACATATTTCAAACACAATAGTTTGACATAAATAGATATATTTATTACAGTTTTGAATTTACGCATTTCATACTGCGGAGCCTTGGTTCATAATTATGTGATTTAGTGGCAAATTAAATTATACATAATATCAATAAAATCCTGAATGTTGGCTCATATATAAGATATGTTGAGAATATAATTGGCAGAGCAGAGTGAGAGAAGCGAAGCCTATAACGGACACCAAATTGCAAACCGTTGGTTGGTTGATTGGTTGCACTTTTGCAGTCTGGGTGGCACCCAAACGAAAGGTCGGATTAGAATGAAATTTGTTACATCGCTTGAAACCCCCAAAAGTGTTGCTGAGCCTAAATTTGCCACAGATCGACCAATTATTACGGAAGAAATTGCGCTTTTTCTAATTTATGAATTCTGTTATTGACATATATTCGCTTTATTTGAAAAGAACGCTTGGAGGATTCCCTTCAACATGGCGACTAAAAGTGTCGTTTACATTGGCTAAGGAAATCTTGATTTTCTACCTTAAATCTTCATAAGGCAACGAAGCTGTTTGCACGAAATGAAACCCCACAGCAGACAATACGTTTAAACCACAATACAAGTTATTAAAACGCATTCATGCAGAGTTTCAAAATTCCCCGTTACCTTGGCAACACAAACACGCAACACCTCCATGAGGTGACAATGATGTGTGATAAAAACAATTCCAAACAAAGTTTTGCTACGTATGCTCAACACGCTGCGGTAGGCTCCAAACGTAAAGGCTAAGGGCTTAAGTAACACTATGAGACTTACGGAAATATAAATAAACTACCGAGAATATGAAAAGAGTATTTTGCCATTCCTCCTGTCTGGCCGGCTGAAAATTGTTTCTATTGCCTAATAGGAAATATACAATACCTGACAATTTATAGCATTCTTCCCCGAAGTATGCTTCTCTCGCTGGAGTTTTAAAGTTGTGAAGAGACGGCCAGCTGCGTGCGTAACCCCTCTTGCGCATGCGCGAGGATCCTCTACAAAAGCATTCGGGCTGGACCGGCCCGCCATCTTTTCCCTCTCGAATTGTCAAGTGGTGACTCAAGAGGGGAGGTAGGGTGGGTGAAGGTATTGTATATTTCCCATTAGGCAATAGAAACAATTTTCAGCCGGCCAGACAGGAGGGCCGGCAAAATACTCTTTCTATTGGCGTTCGGAATATCCGTTACCTAAAAATTTATAGTATTTTCAGTAGACCTCGTCAACGTAGGTGGTGGGCACCCTTGACAAGTACCCTAGGGTTACGAGCTGGCTTCCCCCAAAAGGTTTACACTTCGCACTTTTTTGAAACAGAAAATCAGTCATTCGGGTCAGTACTTGGAGGTGGTGGTCCAAGTTAGAAGATGAATCATCTTTCAGCTTCAGGACATCTGCATGGGATGTGTGCTTCAAGATATCTGACTTGTCGGTGTCTGTTTCAGTGCTTAAGGGGGAATGGATGACATGCCTGGTATTGATGATGGGTCTCAAACGATGCAATCCAATTTCTTGCGTTGATGTCTCCCTTTGTGTTGAGTGACTTCGTTAGGAGGCTGCCTGTGAATTTTGTTAATGCCGGTGTTGCGGTTGAAGGTTCACGATGCCGGCAGGTCTTTGGTTAAAGTGCGATGACCCAATGTTGGTGTCCGTGCTAATAATGTTGAGGTCGGTGTGAGTGAAGTGAGTGATAGGTTTGATCAGAGATGCAATTAGGTCTGCAAAGGTGTTCCTTGATCCTGGAAGTGGTCTCGTAGATGTTCGGAAGGTTCATTCATAATGTGAAATGAGGATTATGGATGAGTCCCAGTCTGGAAAAATCCGTTGTGTGGATGGTCACTCATCACAAAGCTTGATGAGGGATGGGCTGCATGAGTCCTCCAGGGAATGCGGATTTAGCTGCTTTGAGGACAGAAGCTTGGGCAGGTCTGTGACAAGGATGGAGGAGCCTTTTAAACCTTCATTGATTAGGTCGTTTAGGAAGTTCAGAAGGTCTGGTGGAGAGGGATTGGTTGGGTTGGTTTTCCCGTGCTTCCAGTGATTGTCGTGGATGCTGATAGTTGAGTCCTTGATACTTTGCTTGCAATTCAGGGATTTTCTGTTTTTCAAGATTTAAGCTTTGTTGATCTGTCTGATGGATGTCACCTTAAGACCATGTCATCGTAGAGATCACGTGTTGAAAGTTTTTGGCTCAATTTCTTCATCTGTCGTGCAGGTAAATGTGAACTTTCCGGGCTATGACGGGTGACGGTCAGGAGGAGCAGTGTCTTCCGATGACAATGACAAAGATTCTGATTGAAGGTCTTGAGGATGCCATGTTGAGGTATGGTGGAGTGAGCAACTCTCTGATGGACACATGTTCAGGATGGTTTGGAACAATGTCAGTAGTTGTTATGGAGCTTCCGACAATTGGCAACGTTCCGGATTGTGCTGTTACGGACCTTGGAGAGGGACAACAGTTGTTTGGTAGCTGCTTCAATCCTTGGTGAAGGTCAACTGGCTGTAAGGATGGTTGTCAGGAAGTTGAAAAGATTGTCGGTTTGTGGTGGCGGGCAGGTTGGAGCTGTCACAGGTGGTTGATGTAAGATAAGGCCTTCAGATTGTGAAGAGTGGAGGATTGGAGCCGGGGTTTGTGGTTGGAGATTGCAAGGCCAGTTTTTGAGCATAACAGGCCATGTCGGATGAGAGGCTGTAGAGCTGTGATTGCAGTCAGTCAAGGACTTTGGGTAGAGCAGGATCAAGGTCTCAGGGAGCTGTGATGATTGTTACGGTAGTGCCAGCAGTAGTGAGGGAGGTTAGAGGTCAGAAGTGGCTGCTATGATCGTCAGCGAGGGATAATAAGCCGTGAAGGGTGAGGATTCGAAGAGCTGCGATGGATGTTGATGACGGAAAGCAGGCAGCGAAGGGTAAAGGTCTGAAGGAACTGGGATTCATGTTGATGACGGCCTGCAGGCAGTGAGGATGTGACTGAGGGACGACTGTGTGCGGGAGTCGAGATGATAGTTGACAAGGAGCATGCGGCAACAAATGATGGGGTTCAAAGGTGCTGTAATCGATGTCGGCAAGGGGCAACACACAGCGAGGAATGAAGGTCTGAGGGAGCTGTGCTTTGTCTTTGGATGGTCGAAGGAAAAAACAATGTGGTTATCCGTAATTCGGGTCCATGTGATGGACGGTGATGGTCTTTTAAAAACCAGGATGGCTATTCCCAGTTCCAGATTCATGTGGAGGAAGACGACAGTGTTTCCTTGAACATCCAGAAGATTGGTTTGTTTGAAAGCTTGTAACCCAATCTCGAGTGCTCGGGTTGAAGGTGGTTTCAGATATGGGGGGGGGGGGGGGGGGGGCTTGGTCTTGGGTTGAAAACCTGGATTATGCAGTCCGTTTGAGTGCATGTGCTTGAGCTGACGTCAGAGGAGGATCGTTGTAGGAGGTGAAGGATGGACACAACGACTTCTGGATTGACAGGTGAGGGAGCAGTCTTCTTGGACAGAGGTTCCTTCAGTGTCTTTGTATCTTGGAATCGTTCAGTCCACTTGAACGAAAGGTGGTTGGTCCAAGGACAGGAGAACTTGTATGGGGAATGGCTTGGGTTGGCTTGCTAGGATAGTGAAGACCGATGCGGGTTTGGATGCATGGACTTGGTCTTGTGCAGGGAATCTTGGATGGCACAATCCATGAATGCATGTACTTGACTTGTGGACAGTAGGGCATTGTTGTTGGAAGGATGGTCCGGAGTGCAGGATGAGCACAACGAATTCCGGACTGACAGGGGAAGGAGCGGCCATCTTGGATGAGGGTTCCTTCGGAGTTTGAGTCATTGATCAGGATGGAGAACCCAGGAAGGAGGCTTGGTCTTGCGTTGAAATTTATGGATGGCTCCCGTGAATGCATGTGCTTGACTTGGGACAGGAGAGAATCGTTATGTGTGATAGATGTTCGAGTTTTCCGTTGAGTTGGTGTGATCCAGTCTGCAGAACGAGCGATTGATTGATTGATGGTATGTGTGACAGACAGGCAACAACCTTTGGGTCGCTGGTTCTAAAAAGTTAGGCGACAGGCAGTTATCTTGGGCAGAGGAAGTCTTTCTTGTTTCGCTGGATCGGGCCGTGGTGTTGTCTGCTTGAGCTCACTACGGATCAGGAGGCTTGGCCTTGTCTTGAAAAAGTCGGGTAGCAGGACCCATGAATGCCTGTTCTTGACATTAAAACAGGGATGCTTGGATAAGGATGGTGATCCGAAGCCTGAAGTCTTGGATGACACTATCCATGACTGCGAGAAGCTTTGTCTGGAAGGAAGACTGGTGGTGTACGAAAATTTCTGCAAGTCGTGGGAAAATCCAGTTCGCTTGAGACACAGATGGTGGTCCACAAACGGAGTTTCATAATGGAGGAACGATCAGGGTCAGATGGATAGACGAAGATCTCTCCTTGTTTCAATGGATCGGGCCGTGGTGTTGTCTGCTTGAGCGCACCATGGATAGGGAGGCTTTACCGTGTCTTCCGTGAATGCAGGTTCTTGACTTCAAGACAGCAATGCTTGGATGAGGATGGCGATCCGAAGCTTGAAGTCATGGATGACACAATCCATGACTGCATGAAACTCGTCGTCGGAAAGAAGATTGATGGTTGAGTGAAAAATATCTGTGGTTATGGTGAAATCCACTTTGCTTCAGACGAAGGTCTTTCCTTGTTTCACTGGATCGGGCCGTGGTGTTGTCCGCCTGAGCGTACCACGGATCGGGAGGCTTGACCTTGTCTTGAAAAATTCGGATAGCAGGATCCATGAGTGCGTGTTCTTGACTTCAAGACAGATGTGCTTGGATGAAGATGGCGATCCAAAGCTTGAAATCTTGGATGAGACGATACGTGACTGCAAGCAACTTGTTTTCAGGAAAGAAGATCGATGGTTTAGCGAAAAATTCTGTGAGTCGTGGAGAAAAACAGTCCGTTTGAGTGACAGATGGCAGTTCGTAAACGGAGATGCGAAGGATGACGGTCAACGAATGGAGGTGCATGATCGACCAACAAACAAGGTCGGAAAGACAGACGAAGGTCATTCGGGCGTGAGGGCAGCCATTGTTCAATCCGCTTTGTGCACACGCTGGAGTCCGAGAACTTGAAAAAAGGATTGGAAAGGAGAAAAGCTGGACTGCAGGGAACGAACGTTGGCGAAATTCGGATCGTGGCGACAGGCGGTTAATAATTTTTTGATCGATGGGCGACGGACTGTGAGGTGAAGGAGCAGCCATCTTGGATGACGGGTCAGACGTCGTTTCTCTGGATCGGGCCATGGCACTTGTCCGCTTGAGAGTGTGCTGGCTGTTCGAGAATTGCAAAAGATGGATCGTAGAAAACTGGATCAGAAAAATGGTGGATCGTAGAAAACCGGATTGGAAATTGGTGGACTATTAAATGAGAGAAGCGGTAGACGTTTCCGTATGACGCTAGAGGAAAAAGATGGCAGGCCGGTCCAGCCCGAATGCTTTTATAGAGGATCCTCGCGCATGCGTAGGAGGGGTTACGCAGCTGGCCGTCTCTTCACAACTTTAAAACTCCAGCGAGAGAAGCATACTTCGGGGAAAAATGCTATAAATTTTCAGGTATTAGATATTTCCGAACGGCAATAGCAAAAATGTGATGGCACTGAAAAAAAAAGAGTTAGAAGGTAAAGAAAAGCACTTAAGATTCTAAATTGGAACCAGTGTCAAACAATGTCTGAGCCGAGTACATAGTTGATTCTCGAACGCTGCTCGCGGGCTCAGCTTAAAAATTCAACTTAGTCAAAATGTGGTATCTACGTCAATTTCAGACCGATTTTTACATCCAAACATACTCAATTGATTGCCTTGATGAGAGTTTTCCAGTGGTGTAGACTAAAAGTCAGCAGCACAGGCCGTTTTCTAAGTTATATTCTTAAAACTGGAAAACCTGATCTGAAAATGTTAGTGTGAGCCGAGTTAGTATCAAAATAATTCTGAGTGACCATAACAAATAGCAAAGGCATAATACTAAACATAATAATAAACATAAATATGAATTTCAATCCGTTCCGCCTGTAATAGGCCTTAAGATTGCTTCCTTGTTTAAGGAACATGTTTTTCCCAAATATAACTAAATTCTTTACTTTGAATATCAAATATCATTATTAGCACAGCAAAGCAGACAGTCACAATATGCTTTCAAGGAATTCTATCCTATTTTATAGAAAACTCTAGTCTTAAAACTGCTTGCTGAGAACTCCGCTCCATAGAAAAGTGAAGAGAAAATTTCCATAACAGAATGAAGAATACGGTATAAGATGGAAGAACGAGAGATTTTTAGCTACTAAAGTAGATGGATGCAATACAATTTTTAAAGTATCCACGTGATACATCAATTTAAACAAGGATGTGAACAGGCAGGGGCAAAGAGGCAACTAATTACTTTTTTCTGGGGTTCTTTTTTAGGGGGGAATTTTTACCCTTTTCTGCCTCTCTTTAACTCCTTTTCTTACCCCATTTTGGCCCTTTCACACCACCGCTCCGTCAATGTCGGCCTTTTTTTTTTTTTTACAAAAATAGCACTTTACCATGAGGACAGGGGCTTGCGTCCCCCCTTCCTTCCCCCTCCTCCCCCATGTGCACGTCCCTGCATTAAATATCTACTAGCTGTACCCCCGGCGTAACATACTCCGGTCTAGCCGGTTCCCACCTGACCGAAATACTGTAGTGGGCAGTATGGAATAAAAAGGGTTCTGACTGCCTCTTGCTTCCTCCTCCGAACTCCCCTGCGGCCTACCCAGTTGTATGGTCTAATTTTCCCCCATGGTCCCACCCCTCCCCCGTGTAACCCCTTTCCCGTCCCGCACCGCCTCCCCCGTCCCCGACCCAAATTCCCCTATTGAGTGGTCTGAATATCCTCATCCCTGCTCTCCCACCATTTTAACCCATGCTGATTTGTTTTGTTATGGAAGCAAATGTCTGTTTTCAATGGAAGACGCTCAATTGCCCGTTTCTCCGTTCTGATACCAAGTGCAATAAACCCAACAACGGTCTTGCATGCAGTGATTGTTACTGAACCAACTTTGAAACTCTTCAAGTCGGCTCTAAGAGGTAGCATTATTAAAGCAATATTTCGATTGTTACTGATTGTTACAGGCCACACCCATTTGTTTGTCATTGTCGGTCGCTTACCCTCTTTCATTATACTGCATAATGATGAATTTACTTGCCCAACCTAAGCGTATTATATCTAGACACACGCTAGTGTGTCGCGCCAAGTTAGGCAACAATCACCACAACAAACATCACATCAATTCAATTGTCGAGGTTGTAAACCATTGTAGCGCGGCGCCATAGCGTCAGTGTCTTATATCTTGAAGCATAGTTGGGCACATTTCAGGTACTTGGGGAAAAATAATAATGCGGTACAAAAGCTTAAATTGTGTTGAAATCAAGAGCAATGACCCACCTGACAAAAATTAACTCGCGTAGGAATGCCAGCTAAGCTACTTTCAATGCAAAATCTGACCCTCAATAACGGTGAAAATGTGTAACTAGCTAGTTAGCTAATTCTAGTCTGCTCATCCCCATGTTGATTTCCATAGGGTGATTATTCATCGATACCGAGATAACGGGAAGGCTTCCAGCTATGAAATTGGACGAATGGCTGCAGTACGATACGAACTGCGTACCTTTTATGGTTTGGAGCCTTGGGGTGTAACGAGCATGGCGTGGGATGGCGCGTAAGTACGAAAATATTGTTATAACCATTGTTAGTATTGTCGGCATCGTCTCTCATTGGACAGCCAAAGTTCAGACAATGACAACGTGTATACTGACGTGCGTGCACTAGTGTAGCACGATAAATCTAAACAACGTTGCCAAAGAAATTGTGTTCACGTCCAATTCATGAACAATAAACCAACTTTAAAAACAAAACAAAATAAATAAAGCCAAAAACTGGTGAAGAGGCCACCAAGTTGAGAGTGGTTTGGCCCTTCAAAGAGTGATATCAACACACCAAAACTAACGAAATAAAACAAATTACAACAAAATTAAAACCAAACCAAAAACCTATAAAGAGGTGACCATGTTGAGAATGGTTCGACCTATAGGCAAAAGGTAGTATCAAATTGTGGAAAACCAATTTCTTGTTGACGTGCCACTTTATACACATCTGCACGGTAGTGGGGTTGAGTCTAATACACAATTTTAAAAAAAGGACTGATATCGTATCAAAAACCAAAACTGGTAAAAGGGGCCGCCAAGTTCCGAATGGTTTGGCCCTTCAAAGGAGTGATATCAACACACAAAAACATTCGCCAACTTAATCGCACCGGATTATACTTTGGACGTTAAATGAAAACTTGAACATTGCTACCAAAAGTAGCAATGTTCTAGTTTTCATTTAACCTTCGAACTATTAAGTGGTGCGATTAACTTGGCGAATGTTTTGGTGTGTTGATATCACTCCTTTGAAGGGCCAAACCATTCGGAACTTGGCGCCCCCTTTTACCAGTTTTGGTTTTTGATATGATATATAGATGTGTTAACAAAATTCGTGCTATTTAACACTTTTGTGATGACTCTAACTAACGCCCAGAAAAGTAGACTTACTGGTTGACAAACAAATAAATAGGTGCAAATAGAGAGGGACTTACTAGCACTTAGTAACATGTATATTATTCAGGCTACTTAAAGTACATATTGAAGATTTACAGTTTTAATTACAGATGCATTGCAAGCAACACGTAGAGCTATCCATGTACGTTTTTCCTGATTCAAAATTTCGAACTTTATTGTATGGTACACAGTTTTTGTGATTTATGAAAACCTTACGGGTTGTGACAAGTTGTGCACGAAAACACCAAAATAAGATACTCCAAATAGCAAACCGTTTTAAGTGAAAAAAAAAATAAATAAATAAAAACAAAAGGAGCTACCTACCAACAGAAAGGTAGGTAGCTCTAACTGAAATATAAAACCTGATTTGACATTTACTGAAAGGGTTCATTCCTTGAAGGTGAAAGACAAAATCAAAGACTGGCTTAAAAAAACACTTTCCACAAACTGCATATTTATGTGAAATGCAACTTCCATAAACCGTCAACACATAACAATACAAACAACAAAATTAAGAAGCTTCGTACATGCTTGTGCACTGCACATCCAGGTGAAATTGATATGTGCACAACGATGCGTGAAAGCATGTTTGAACTGTAATGGAAATGCTTCCAACTAAACGTAAATAATCATTTGTAAATGGTTACTTAGGCAATTAGTCTAGGAGTACTAATCAACAACTTACCAGTAATAATTATGGCATTCTGATTTATAATCTTTGTAAACACCATCAGGTTTACTATCGCAACTTGGGGGAAAGGTGATCGGCACAGAACCACAAACAACTGACAACGAAGGTAGACAGGAATGTGTCGTGACGTCATATGCAAAGCCTTCATTGCACTCGTAGTAGAAGCTTGAGCCATTGTAACATCTGAAAAAAATTAAGGGTTATACATTTATTCATTAGTTTGTAGTTCATTCGATTTGGTGGCATGTGGGCATGCTTTTCCAGACAAGTGGTAGTCACGAACAAGCAAAAATACTGTTGCCGCTGTTTTCTGTCATGTTTATGTATTAACAAACGTTTAGAGCATTGGAAAGTGCTGATAATCACGTAAATAGCTTCAAGAACATTGTTCGTAACTGCCACCAAATTTCATTTGTACAGAACTGCCACACTCTCATCTGCTACTAGCCACTTCGTCCATTTCCACTACATAGCTACATAGTTTGTTCGTTTTCTTGTCCCTCTTTCCAACCTCGAGTTTGAACTGATGCCAGAAAAAAATCCCATCAACAAAATCTAAAATGCTGGTACAATATTTTTATCTTATTTTAATTTTGAAAACATGGCGATTCGTGTGTGCCAGAACGATTGTTACCCATGACTTTTTAATTGTATATTTGGATTTTATTGTGACCAAGGAAAACATATATATTTTCCGAAAATTAAATCGAGTGCTTGCAGATGTTCTTGTGGTCCCAGGTGCCTTTTAAATTGAGGTAAATCCTATCGGAAATTCCTACGTTCTGTTACATGCCACAATAAACATGAGCACGAGTCATCACAGGGCCCTTCTCTTCCCGAAAATGCCAGGGATGGCTGAGACCGGACTCGAACCCAGGACTTCTGACACATGAGACGGTCAAACCATCAGGCCACCTTGCCCCACCATACTTCATTAGCAGTATGGTTTGGGGTTATTTTAAAAGTATGGCCGTGAGACATACTGATGAGTGGACGTAACCATTTCAGATGAGCTTTCGGTGTAGCTGCAGAATGTGTAAAATGACTAGTCAATACCAGAAGGTGCACAGAATGCAGCAAGTAGTGAGTCCAAAGTTGGTAATTATGTTAATTACCAACTTTGGACTCACTTTTAATACCAACTTTGGGCTCAACTTTAATATAAAAATGATTACAAATATGGACGGGTGCTTCGATCTGAAAACACTATGCTTGGTCTGTCCTGTAACAACATCATTGGCGATTATCTTTCGTCCAGTTACATTACTTACCTATAGTACGATCTACAACTGCTTTCGGCTATGACAAACACTCCGTTTTCTTTTCCAATACAAATTCTGGTGTCGTTGTATTCTTGGTGTCTCGAAACCTTTTAAAAGAAAAACTTTGTGAGCTTTAATGGGAAAACGTAGCCACGTTGGCTTAAATACTGAAAACAACTAATTTGCTAAAATGCACCACAGCTAACGTGACAAATACTTAATGTAAAACACATCAAGACAAATACTTAATGGACAGGCTACTCATCCAAATATTACTATTGAACCCTTCCCCACCATGACGTAGGCCTGTTCAAGAACAAAGTAGATAAGACCAGCGACGAAAAGAGTGCGTCATGAGGGCTGTCGTCTAGGAACCCAAGTAAAGTGAGCTAATTTTTCCTTCGTCGTCATTGTACGTTATGGTTGTATGTAATGGCGGGACAAGCCGATTGACTATTCGTTGTTCAAGCAAGATGACAGAGTGGAAGATCAGCAAGTGCAGCCTTTAAATTTGGCCATGCCTTGGAGAAGATAGGTATCTCAGCAATACGGACAGGCTCATGCTCACTACGGCGACAGCAGACACTCGGGTTTGGCCGCCAACATTCCAGAGAAAGACCAAAACTGGAGGCAACATAGATGAGCTGCAGTACATGCCAAAGACGAAGCTGATGCATCAGCAAGATGGAACGCTCCTTACCAAAAGGTTCTGTTAGAACTTAAATCATTTCGGTGGAAGCAGGTACACCTAAGTTTGAAACGCCCGGCTTTTCAATTCTTACTTCTTCAAAGAACAAATGGGCGCTACCACCCATCTTGGACGAATTGAGCATGGTCGAGAAAAGCCACGCAGGAGGATGTGTGTGGGGTACACCAGCTTGACAGGATTTGGACATGAAACCTCGTGCAACATCCATATGGCAAAGAATTAATTTGTCTGTCGACAAAACAGTGTAAATAGTGTGGCAGGAAAAATTAAACTAGAGACAAAATGTGTAAAAATGATTTAATTGCGCAAAAAGGTTTATGCAATGAATTCAGTCCATCTTTATGCGATTAGAGTGCACAAAAAATGTCAAGAATTTAGACATACCAGTTAAAGAAACTGTCATTTCAACATATGATGTGAATACGCATTCTTGACGATAAGTCACACGCTCGACACTAAGACCCTAACCTAAACCTATTGCTAAGTTGGGCGCAGGGAAAGTAACATCGTCGTTGTACCTTGTTTGAGCTAGCAGGTCTGTGCAGCCATACTGCGAATGCGGACAGTATGGCACTGTGCAGCATTTTCTGTTGGCGTGTGTGCTCCATTCGGGCACGAGTAATCGACTTAGGAACAAAGTCAGGAGGACTATGTGAGTGGAGAGTTTATTGGGCACTGGTACTGCATGGATTAATATGAGCCACTGGTGTACTGTGGCGTCGTTTGCACGCAAGACTGGAGTGCGACTGTGAGTCTTCTGCTGCCTCTGTTGTCCATGTGTGTTAGTTTTTTTGCACAGTACAGATACAGTGGTAGGATGTCATGATGATGTACAGTACATGGTTTGATGTAGTATGTGGTGCAGAGTGTTGTATTTAGTCATAGGGTGGGGGCATGGCCTAGGGCCAGGGCCCCAATAAACCACAATTGAATTGCATTGAGCTAGCATTGTTAGCCAGAGAAAAGTTAACTAGTTGTGGTGAACCAAAATGAAATGGTCATGATTTTCGCTTAAATCTTCAAGTTTTATACCAAAGGGTGCGAAGTCCTGAAATTGGGCGGCCAACATGACTTAATGATTTATTTAGTTCTTCCCCGCATCGGGAAGCCAGTTGAATTGTTTGCCACGATATTGCATCTGCTTGCAACAATATAAAATCAACTCCCCAGCGAGATGACACATGCTAAATCTATAAACAGGATAGTGTATTGCCACCAAATAATAAACATGTGCCAAAGCTTGGACAGAACATGAACATAAATACGCATTTCTAATGTTCCGTTTTTTCGCAAACAAAATTAGGTGGACAGTGGAAATTCAGTACACATGATAGACCAGACCGTACCAATTACAATAGAAAGGTGGCGAAAAAAGCCAACAAGTTCACTGAACAAAAAACGACTTCGCCGTTGAGAAAAAATAAACATTTAGAGTTCGTATCGCCATACTCACACCTCAGTGTGAAGGTACACAAATAAAAACGGATTAAAGTTCACTCGAACGCAACGAACTATAATTTGAACTCTAATTCCAGGCAACAAGGATTGTGACATGCCGGCCTTTATGCACACGCATACATGTACATTACTAATCAAACAAACACAGACATAGACAAGTATTAAAAAAAAATCTGTTCAATATACAAATTAGGCACACGCAACCATACACATGCACACAAACAATATATAAACACTTCAAACACAAACTGGGTTCACTTTCTGACATAACCACTGAGTAAACACAGTCCTTGTTCCCTGGAATTGGAGTTCAAATTATAGTTCGTTGCAGTCGAGTGATCTCTAATCCGTTTTTATTTGTCTACCTTCACAGCTGTGAGTATGGAGATACGAACTCTTAATGCGTTTTTTCTAAACGGCGAACCCGTTTTTTGTTCAGTTAATAATGATGTAGCCATGGTTTGGTGCTAGCTCAGTTTAGTACAGGTGGTGTCATACCACAGGAGAGCGCTAATGACAGCGGAGGCTCATGAAACCTTCAGTGGCTCCACCTATGAACTGCTACAGTAAACAGCACTGGTTATAACAGGGGCTTCCCTCCAGGGGGCTTAGTCTCGACTTGATCGTTTTCAAATCGCATGTGGTTTTATCAAAAGTCATGTGCTATAGAATGGGCGAGTTATGATTTTGGCGTGCTTTTTGGTAAAACCGAATGCGATTTGAAAAACGCAACTCAAGACTAGGGCCCCAGGTATTAGTCACTTTGGGAGTTGGATACAACACCTTCAACAATTGATAGGTTGTTTAATTTTCCTGTAACGATGATTGCTAATCCAATCGGCTAAGTATTGCGCTTAAACATTTCGTTTTATTAAGCGGTAATATTCTAACTGATGAAGGAAAATTTTAAAATGCTCTTAATATATAAAGACGTGCTCACCTGTACGAGCCATATTTGAAGTTAACATTTCACGAAAAAAAAAAGAAGACGTTGAAAGCACCATCGTTTCACGACTGGTTTAGTTTCACTTAACTGTTCAAAAGTAAGAATAAACATTTACCTTAGGGTTAGAAATTCCAGACGACGCATTGCATTCTGCTGAAACGCCCGTGGTCTGAATGACCAGAGTAACTAAACATAAAAAAAATGTATATATTTTTAGAACAGGTCCATCTGATAATTTGCCCAAGACATGAAAAACATGAATATCAGGAGTATTACAAATTATACTATTCAATTGGTTTTAGATCCTGATCTTCCATTTGGCAGATAACGTCGCCCAATTTAGCCAATATTTATGTTACAAATGCGTCCATCTGCCAAGAGGGAGTTTAAGAAAGGTTGCATTCCGTGCACTGATTTGCTCAGTCGACAAATACGTTGGTTATTAAATCTAGAAGTACGCTGATGCTGAATGCAGTTTAAGCTAGGGGCCGTAGTTTTGGGTACACGGGTAGCTGCGAGCACTGGGCGTCAGATTCGATAGGCGTACTGGTCCCAGTGTACATCTCTGGCTTCCTACAGACCCGGGTTCGATCCTGGCGATGGGAAGTGTATATGTACGGGTTTTTCTCCGGTTGTTTCCCGCCCGTCGCACGAGGGTTTCCTCCGGGTACTGCGGTTTCCTCCCTCATGCGGCAAAAAACAACTGTAACAATGGTGGTACTTCTTACACTTAACATCTGCCGCCGGGGAATTTGGGTGGGTGGATGCCTCGAGCATCGTCTCTATATATTATTATTATTATTTATAATAATAATAATAATATAATAATAAAATGTTAGGTGCTGGAGCACACAGGTCTGAAAAGGACCCAACAGAGTCGCTAAAATTCAGCCTAAAAAAAGGGGGAGGGACATGGGGCAGCATTTAAGATGCACGAAAAAAAATGAACAGGGCACCACAAGGTCACACAGCCAGAGGTCCAAGTCAACTTTTTTTGAAAAGTAATAAATATAAAAGTGGGGACAATAAGAAATAAATGTGTGGTATATACGGAGCCAGAGGCTCTATGTCAACTACAATAAATGATTAAGAATAATGCCAAACAGAGGTAAAAAAAAATTAATTACAATAATAAAAAAATAAAATCGTAGGTTAAGTTTGGAAGCATGCAGTAATGTAACAAAAACCATCGTTGATAAGTGACCAAAAGGTTTCTTAGGGGAAAAAGTGTAATAAAAATCAAAAGAGTGGCAAGTGATCTAAAGTAAATGGTATAACATCATTATATAACAATAAAAAAAAATTTAAACACAGCCAGACAAATAATCTGATAAGTCCACAGCACGTAATTTGGCCTTGAAAGAATTTAAAGAAACAGCAGTTACCAGCTCGCCAGGCAGGTTGTTCCACACTCTAACAACACGATTAGAAAAGAAATACTTCCGGCAGTCACTATTAAAAGTTCCAACTACAAGCTTCCAAGAGTGGCCACGACTGCGTTTATCGACTCGAAGTTCAAAAAACCTACAATAGTCAAAATCAACAGCACCATGGAGTAAGGAGTAAGTTAAATATAGATCAGTCTTAAGACGGCGTAGTTCAAGAGAGTCTAATTTAGTTAATGTAAGCCGGTTGGCATAAGAAATATTCCTGAGACCCCGTAGCGACTTGGTGAAATGTCGCTGTACAGATTCTAAATGGTTTATATCACCCATCAAATGTGGAGACCAAACTGGGCTTGCGTACTCAAGGATGGGTCTCACATATACCTTGAAGGCCCACACCAGTGTATCCACATCACCAGAGGTGAATACCTTTTTAATCCAAGCTGCACGTTGGTTTGCCATCCTTACTAAATGGTTACAATGGGTCCTGACTTTCAGATCTGACGAGAACCATACACCAAGATTTTTAACCGTATTGGTGTGGGGCAAAACTGAACCAGGGGAGAGAGAATAATCCCATTTAAAGTTATGTCTACCAAGAGGGAAAACATTACATTTCTTTATAGCAATGGGCAATTGCCACATGCAAGACCAATTCAAAAGTTCATATGTTGCTGATGATAAGCCAAAATAAGAAGCATCGTCAATGACCTGACTGTGCATCTCAATGTCGTCTGCAAATTTACTTAAAGATGTATTAACAGCGTTGATTTTTAAATCATTTAAAAAGAGGATAAAAAGGAGTGGTCCCAATACACTACCCTGTGGAACACCACTCAGCACTGTATTGACATCGGATTTGATACCACCAACAAGAACACATTGTGTTCTATCAGATAAGAAGTCAGTCAGCCAGGCAAGTAAACTACCACGAAAACCAAAAAAAATCCAATTTTGCTAACAGTTTACTATGAACTACCGACTCGAAAGCCTTTGCGAAGTCTACAAAAATAACATCCACAGGTACACCATTGTCAACAGAGTATGTCCAATCGTCCAAAACGGACAGCAATTGTAAACACGTAGACCTTCCAGGTACAAAGCCAAACTGGTCTTTTAAGAGAATATCATTTTCCAGAATAAAAGAAAGCATTTGTGTACGGACTATGCGTTCCATAACCTTACATGGCACGCAAGTCAATGCAATAGGTCGATAGTTTAGTGGGTCAGATGCATCTCCTTTCTTGAAAATCGGGGTTATGTTAGCCGATTTCCAAGTTAATGGTAATCTACCAGTCTTCATGGATAACTCAAAAATCATGGAAAGTGGCTTGCAAATTTCATATTTAATCTCCCGATAAAAAAAAGCAGAGAAACCATCTGGTCCAACACTTCGACTCGGTTTCAAGGATGACAGTGCCTGCAAGACAGTTTCAGATGGGAAGGTAGGGCAGTAGCACTCGGAAGTTGTGGGGACACCAGCGATTTGCGGAATCAACAGGTTGTCGGTCACAAAATTTCCAACAAAAGTATTATTTAAAATGTTGGCCTTGGCAAAATTTTCCACGATAAACTTGCCATCCTGGCGCAAAGGGGGAATGGTTCTAGAACCTCCAGTTTTGCTCTTTACAAATCTAAAAAGTGCAGCCATGGTGCCCTCATTTATTACATCACGTTCAATATCCCGCTCAAATTTACGTGCCAGGTTTGCATAGGCCAACTGGCATTCCTTGTATTTGGCCCTATTTGTTTCCGTACGATTCTTCTTAAAAAGTTTCCACAACTTCTTCTTTTTTCCTAATAACCTATTAAGACGTTTTGGAACTGGTTTAGCACGAAAACCAACATTTGTTTTTGGAAGGACCCATTTGCAGGTACGTTCGACACAGTCGTTTAAGGTAAATATGAAATGGTTCCACATTGCATCAGCATCCAATGCTTTTCCGATAGCAGCTGTCCAGTCAACATTGTGCAGTATGGAACGTAGTTTATCATAATCCAATAGTTTGCATGATTTTTGCAGAGAGGGCACTGGAGAAGCTTTACAGGCCTGAACATTAAAGGTGACCATGTTATGGTCACTAGTGCTAAAATGATCTAAGACGCTAGTACCAAATACAACCCTATCAGAGTCCACCAAAACAAGGTCAAGAATATTATTCAAACGTGTTGGCTCGTTTACTAGTTGTAATAATCCTAATTCAGAGATGCAATCAAAAAATGGCTGTTGTCGCCCATCGGTAGCCTGATTTAGAACCCAGTTAATAGACGACATATTAAAGTCTCCTGTAATGATGTTAGAATACGAGTCTTTGATGGAAGCCCTTATAAAATCGCACATCATGAGTATACTATTCTCGTCAAAACCATTTGGAATATACCCAAGCAAAATTCTTAACTTAATGGAACAAAAATCAAGGCAGAGTGCCTCCGAGTCGATAGACACTTTACTTAAAACAAAAGGAAGGTCCGACTTAACCAAAGCCAGCACACCCCCGCCTCGTGAGCCCCGGTCCCTTCTGACGAGCTGGTAGTGCAATCCACCGATTACCATGTTGTCTGAAACTGAGGCTGACAGCCATGACTCGGTAACTAAAATAACATCAAACTCATATGTAGACAATAAAAACCATAATTCCTGCAGCTTGTAATTTAGGCTCCTGGCATTAAAAACAACACATTTCAAACAAGACTGGAACAAAACATTTGATTTTTGCAAAAATTGGGGTTGGTGTTTGACATTTCCATTTAAAGAATTCCCCATTATTCAGTATAATGGTTCAAGTCAAACGCTAGTGAACATTCAATAAATTCGCTTTGTTTTTCATTTATTCCAGATAACGGAAATAATAATAATAATAATATTTTTGTGGTAGTATGAAGTATTTAAAGTCCACCATACCATTAATAATTGTGACTATTTTACATATTTAATTACAGGACAGAAAGCCGAAAAGATTCGATGCAAACCTTTTTCCATTAACTTTTGGACTTTGAGATACTTTGTGATTCAGTATGACTTCGACTTTTGGTCCCAAAGGTTCAATGCCCTGTTCAGGCAACGGAAATAGATTCGCGTATGTATTTATTTGTACATTTAAAGGTCTGCCTTATAACAGCCACGTGCAGATTACCATCCGCGCATGTTACCATCGCATCGTTTCGCGTGACTTGGCGTAGTAATACAATGCGAACTGAGATAATAGCTGCGTTCCTCGCAGCGAGGAACGCAGCTACTATCTCAGTTCAGTTGGCCTTGGGAATGGTAGATGAAACAGCATGAGTGCAAAGATTGTGTCGTCACAAACCAAAATGATTTTCGTATTTTAACATCACACTTTATAATTCTTTAGGTTAGTATCTTATAATTTTCCTTCGGCGATCTATTGGCATAAATAATTTTAATTTTTACCGCGTTACTCTTTTCGATATTTGATCTCATAGTAATTATTGGCAAACGATTAAAAATTAGTACATGAGCACACACAGATGAAACGTCATGGTTATAACCGTGCAAAGGATCATATAATTGCAGGATGCTATTAAATTAGTTCCCAATATTCAACAGAAAATATCCTAGACTCCACATTTTAAAACGGATTTTTAGCAAGGGATTGACTAACGGTAAGTAAATAGAACTTTGGGGCCGCACTTGATGTGGAGGATCGAGAAAAATGGCGTTGGGAGGAACGTACCTTTAATTTGTGATGTGAAAAACAATGTACGTTATGTTTGTGTCTGGGTAGCTCGTTTTTTAAACCTGTCAAAATAATGTATGTGTAAAAACCCGAATGGCCGGAAAAGAACATTTGGTTAACCCTACATACACTCTCCTTTTTGGTTGTTGCCTGTTAAACGATAAGGGAGTAACAATAGGAGATGCCAACCGGCCCTTTAAAAAACGAACCGGATGTCTGACAGAGAGAAAAGCGCTCCGTATTACTTTCGCTTGCCTCCAAACGGAACTCTCCACTTATAGGCCTACCGATGTTTTTTCTTCTTTTTTCCCCCTTAGTTTCTTGCGCCGCACGACGAGCACGTGACTAGCAAGCACGACTGGTCCATTTGGTAGCTGACCACTCTCGTCCCATCTTTTCGTGCCAACGGAATTCACTATTGTTCGTTCCTCCATTTATCACGTCTCGTTGCTGCTGGCATCACGTGACCTGTCCCGACGATCTCCCGTTGAACCCGGATGTTGTGAGCACGCATTGAGCGCGCACTCCATCCAGCTACTACCCGTACCCCTCCCCCCTCTCTTCCCTGTTCTCTGGACCAGTCTGGGACTACGCACCAAAAAAAAAAAAAATCCACACGTAATAACGTTGTACGTTGTAATTTGGCTCTTTGTGCTATTGATCTATCTATCGCCCGGGGCGGATTTTTTTTTCATTCTCTTTCTTTTTTTATTACAGATTTACGGAGCAGGAAGTCTTCTTGTGGGCATGCGCAAATTAACGTATAGACTGAATTTTGATAAAGCATCTGGATTGGCTCCGAAGTTGGGAAATGCTATTAATTTTAGAAATTTCTGAAAGAATGCTAAGAATTTAGTTTATTTATTTATCTTTTTTCCACATTTTGAAATACGCCACTTCGTAGATATGTCACCACACGTAACTTTCGCACGCCTAACTCAAATGTTGCCTAACTCAAACATCAACCAGTGTCATCTCAATGAAATTATCAAGCAATTCATAAAAGTTTTAAAAACTTATACAAGTTTAGTTACAGTAAGGTCTTGGTGTTTGTTGCTACAATTTGTACACTTTTTAAACACTAAGTATTGCTTAATAATGGCGTTGAGACATAACCGAAACGTCGCTTCTCTAATGTTTTCTATTTGTATTATTTTTTAAATTTACGTCATAGTTTCACTTTTCATCAATTTTTTAAAACTTTGGTGGATATATTAAGAACTTGACTGCCAGCAATTATTAAATTACCGTGAAATTTGTACTAGTTGGATGAAATGATGAACACTGCAGATTATATGATCATCCATCAAAATTAAAATCACTTGTAATCCAATTACAGCTGTAAATAATAATTACTAGTTAAGTCGCAAACGGTTTTGTGTCGAGTTATGCGTACACACGGCACTTTCAATAGTACCTAGAAGTTGTTCGTGTAAGCACAATTTTAGCTGGACGATAACAAAGAAATCCACCAGCTATTGCCGTAACGTATACACTAGTGTCAAATGTTGCCGTTTGAAATATTACATAGTAGAAAATATATTACCATTTTCTACTATCAGCATATTTCATTTACGGGTACGTAATTTACCTTTAGCAGTTAAATCTTTTTTTTTTAGTATTTACGTTTAAGTAAGTATTTTCTGGTCTTGGATTTGAAATATCCGTAAAGCACAAATAGTCTTTCCGCTAGTGAGCGACACGCGCCTCATTCTTGAATGACGGCTATTCCAACTGCCAGCCATAACTGCCATTGACGACAGTACTGGAACATCTAAGTGGCTGAACAATAATTATGCACCATCCTCTTAGCAGGGAAATCTAATTGATTCATCATTGATTGATTAGTTTATTGAGCCCGAAAGGTCCATACACTACACGCTCACCCTATGCTAACTTATGCTTGCTTAACCTAAACCATAACCAAACATTCCGAAGCTAACAATCAACTTCGAAAAATTCGTTTCAACAATGGTCAAAAGAGGGTTTTTCGGTCTTTTAGAGAGGAAAACTATTACCTCAACTACGAAAATACGCCTAAACGAAATCCGGATTAATTTCCTGTCTTACGACACCTTTCTCACATTTCAACCTTTTGCTCTCCGTGTACATATAAACCGTACGACAAACCGACCTTAACTTTTTAATGATTACTCGCTCATTGTCTCGCTTCAGTCGAGATATTTTCTATGCATTCGTACGCCAACAGACAGAAATCCCACACGCCCTCCCCAACAAGAAAACGATAACCTTTGACTTTTCTGGCTCGTACTTAGAAACGCACATCCATGGATGTCAATCTTACATGCATGTGCATTAGATTGACGTTTTACCTTTCCCTGCAGTTTTCGTCTGAATTGTAAATCACAGATAAATCATCTATTTACGTAACTCTGCGATTAAAAGCGATATGAGACTATTCCTATTACTAATATAATACTCTGCATTTTTAAATCTAATATAATGAAAAACCTTCTTTCATTACTGTATATATGGCACGTTTTTAGTCAACACATCAGATTTTATGTTTGTTCCTGGTACGTGAAGTTACTTCATGTTACCTTTGGACTTCATCTTTTACGTAATTTAATCTTCTTGTGAAATGTTTTAGGTGATTTCTTCCTATACCCCCATTTGCCAATTCAATGGTTCCTAATGAAGCACACTGTATTTCTATAGGATATTTTACAAAATGCAGACATGATTCAGAAATCAATCCTCTGATACGCATTAGTTCCTTCACTAAATCATACATTACATTTTATTTCTGTTGCATAACTACTTAAAGCAACGATTGGTTGTTTTTGGTTTTCTACAGTAAGGGAACACTGCCAATCATCACGCACAAACCACTCACACTTTTACAGCCAATTAGAGAATTCCAACTTGCATAACAAGATGTAATAAGCACGTCTTCACTTGCCTTCAGGTGTTAACTTATAACCTTTTGTACCTCGTAGCGTGAGATCGGTAACTTGGACAAATGTCTGGACGTCCACTAACTGCGCGATACATCAAAGAATCTAATAGTTCCTGGTAATCACTACGTTTACATGACCACTTCGAAGTGCTTCAGAGAGATGCGCATCGCTTCGTGTCGCCTCCGTTGGTCTTGTAAACACCCTTTCGTGGCGCGTTCCTCCAATCCGCTTCACGGAGGTGGTTTGAGAATCTGTATCGCATCGTCTTTGTGCGTGTAAACACTCGCAATCGCATTGAGCCATTGGAGAACGCCTGGTAAAGATGGCAGACACAGTTACGGTGCCCACGTAATTTGTGCTGGTGCCTTTCGAATTTTAGGTAAATAAATTGAAAACAAGTGTACATGAGTAGAACGACCACTATGGTTTGATTACATTTGTTTACTTGGGTCTAAGTTGACCTAGTTTACTACATGCATATGGTAGAGCAGCGTGGGACTTGCTCACTATTCTCCAAAGGGAGGGCAGGAAGAAAGGGTTTTCCAATCGTACTGGCCGAATCGCCTTCCTTAGCGGATTGGCCCTAATCGCTATATTTCGTCTTGTAAACAGGTGCCGTTTTTTGATGCGCATTTCAAATCGCATCGTTAAAATGAACTTTCTTGTGGCCATGTAAACGTAGTGATTATGTAACGTCAATTATTGGTGAATCTGCACATTCAGCTACATTTTGTCCAGTAACACTTATAGTCTTTATAAGTATTAAAAAAAACGCTTAAGCGTATAAAATACGGATGTAAGCCTTACAAAACTTAAAGCTCTAAAGGAACAGATATAAGAACAAGACATGTAAGACATCAGCGTCGCACTAATACATGTAACAGAATATCCAACGTCCCAAAAAATGCAGTGAAATAGTTACGACACGACCCCAAACACCGAATTTCGTTGGTCTATGTCAATTCTGGGCAAAACTATTGGATTTCAAAGCTTGACGTTTAACATGGAAGTTCATGCTGTGGCTTACATGAGGACTGCTATCGCGGTCCTTGATGACCATGCAGTCCAACATTCCATACTTTTTCACTATTTTTCAACAGCCTTTTTTTGACTAATTATTATTTCTTGGTTACTTCTGGTTATTTCTTACTTCTGTAATAACACCTAAATAGTTTTGTTGTTCAACTGCAACAATCTCTAGTTTAAACGTTTTCCAAACCACTTCATGCCGAAAAGCGCTAATCATGTACATAAATACAATTTACAGTTAATGACATGTTATCAAGTGCAAAATGTGCACAGGGGTCATATTATGATTGCGTCAATCCATTGCTGACTAACACTTGGTGTATCTTTCGGCGGTTCCTATTTTTTTTCTGATTGTGGAAGACCATACAAGCTTTTATTCAAAAAACACACCAACTTGTTTGTGGAAAACCTGGCGGAGGCTTTACATTAATTAAGTGGTCACTATCCGATTGGATGTATGCAACCACAGCATCGTCAAAACTGTAGTTGTAGATGGTTTTCTGCAGCTAAATACAGAACTAAAAGTACAGTATCTAACCTAATTACAGGACTGTAAGTAAACCCTATTCGGGGCTTTTCTTTTGACCGCAAGTCTGCGCAACAATTAAGTCTGGCTTTATGCGCTCTCAAAGAATCATCTGGATTTAATTTTGTTTCAAAAACCCATTTAGTAGGAATTGTTTTTGTTTTGGTGGTGTTGGTACAATATCCCATACATTATGTGATTTTTAAACAAGATTATGTTTAAACCACGCTCTGCTACCATCTTCTTAGAGGATCATCATAAGGATCGACATGGAATTCAATAATGAATGGATGCTAGAGTCATCTTGGAGGCAACAACACAGTAGTTACATTGGATGGAAATATTGTACGTAAGAAAGGAGGTTTTTAGCGAGCAAGTTTTCCTAGATCCGCCAACAATAATGTCCGATAGCAATGTATCAGTAAATCCAACACCCATTGTTTCAGATTAACCCATATAACATCTCTTCAATAATGTCTACGATTTACATATCTCTAAGATGACATTGTTGTTGTTGTTGTTGTTGTTATTGTTGTTGTTGTTGTTGTTGGGACTCTTTGTCCTAACCTGGAGATCGAAACACTGAAGTGATTTTCAACCTGTATAACTTAAAACGTAGGTATGAACATGGCCCAGGATATTGTATCAGTTGTTTTAATCCACCCAAAACCAAAACTGATACAAGAGTAGCCGCCAAGTTTTCAAAAAGGTCGGCCTTTGAAAGTAGTGATATCATTCAAGCAGGGAAAGGCCGCCAAGGTTAATCCTATTAACCAAGTTAATCACACCCTAATAATAGTTCGAAGGTTAAATGAAAACTAGAAGATTGCTACTAGCAGTAGCAATCTTCAAGTTTTCATTTAACGTCCAAAGTATTATTCGGTGCGATTAACTTGGCTAATAGGATCAACCTTGGTGGCGTTTCCCTGGTTGAATGATATCACTATTTTCAAAGGCCGACCCTTTTTAGAAACTTGGTGGCTTCTCTTATACCAGTTTTGGTTTTGAGTGGAGATTATAACTTTCATAGGCCTGTGAATATGCAAAGAATCCCACGGTCTAATCGTCACCTCTACCATTTTTGTCTGGAGGTATTTTATGTCTATGAATTTTCTCATTCATAATTTTCACATTTGCTATGGTCATTCCAAATAAATTAATAACAAGCATAAGAGTATGGTAATTGCAAGGACTTAATAAGTTCCTATGGAATAAAAGATACCCTGTCTCTTAGTGAACCAGTAATGAAATATTTAACACCCTGCTACAAACGCTACATTACTCTAAACTTAACTTACAACATAAGTGAACCACCTATTTGCAACAGTGATGTATTCTGACAATTAGGTACTGTAACGATAAGCGCATAACACTTAAGCATGTTATAATCTACTGTTGAGTGACAATACAAACAATGGTTACAACAAATATTTTTGCACTTACCCGCCACTTCAGGGCCACGTGCTTCTAGCTGCAACCCCCATTTTAGAAAAAGGCACTTCCCCATATGACTTTTTACCTGTCTGCCGAAATTTAGATTTGGCAACTTTCCCTAGTGAGCTGTACAGGTGTCTTTCTTTATACTCTATGAGATTAACATGGGAGCCTGCGGATTAGCTAGTTACTAGTAACACTCAACGTTATTGAGGGCACTTTTTCTCCGTAAAGAATACGTTCCCACATTTTAATGTTGAGGTTTTCTTTGTTACTGGACCCAAGACACCTGATTCAAACGATTTGCAAAGATTTCTACCGCATGGGGAATTTACACCAGTATGCTGAAATCAGGTATAAGCTTGTTTGAGTTAAAAGACACAGTCTGCTAGTGAGGCCTCCTTTTTTTTTTATCAACAATATCTTTTAACAATCGGATGTCTACAGTCAGATGATCTACTGTTACTTGGCGGTGACACACTGGCGTGTGTCTAGATATGATTACAATATTCTTGTTGTCATTATTCATTCTTGTTGGAGAAATTTTGCTTTCACTTAGAGATTGAACCAATGAATCGATTTTCAATTTTTATAGCTTAAAATGTAGGTATTAACATGCATAAGGGCCTTTATTAGAACGCTATCTTAATGTGACGCTTGTTGGGACTTTTTGTCACCCCAAGAGATCGACTACTGAACCGATTTTAAGTTTTTGTAGCTTAAAATGTAGGTGTAAAAAAGACCTGGGGCCATTTTAATGGTATTTTAATGTGACTACATTGTTGTTGTTGGTACTTGTTGTTTTATTGTTGTTGTGTTATTGTTGATTGATGTTGTTGGGAGTTTCGGCTTTATGTCGCAATTGAATCAATACTGTTTACTGACGAAAAACACAAATTCCCCAACTTTGTTTAAATTCTCATAATAAGCAATAGTACAGTGAGTAATAAAATCAGATTAATACTTAGTGTTCTGTGGAGACAAGAATCCTAAACAGTAATCCTAAGAATAAAACTGCAGATAAGAATTTCATTGGAAGCAGTCCGATGAAGAGAACTTATACCAGAATAAATATTAGGAAGCAAATTAGATATTTAGCCTAAATCTCGTTCATGTGATAATTAGCTCGAATTTCGTTTAGCTCAACTCTCGTTGATCTAAGTAACTCTTGTTTATCCTATGTATTGCAAATTGCGTTTATCTCCTTGACTCAATCTCGTTTATCTGATTTATCTAAAAATAAAAAAAATTATCTGAAATTACCTCATATCGCGATTATGTCATATCCCGCAATTGTAGTTATTTAATTTATCTGAAATAACTGATTTGTATCTGAGTTTTGTAATTAAACAGAACGCCTGTAATTAGAGATTGTTCTCTTCATCTGACTGGTACTAATACAATTCGTTAGTGGTCTACTGGATGACCCTCTCTTGCCGTTTTCTTTTTGAGGGCAAATAAATATTCATATAAATATCGCCAATAAAAAAATTATATATTAGTATTAAAAAACGCTTAAACGTATAAAAGCCTTAAAAAAGCCTTAAAAAAAAAGCCTTAAAAAAAAGCCTTAAAAAGCCTTAAAAAAACGTAACAAAGAACAGAAACAAGAAAAATACATGTAAGTCTACATACATGTAAAAATACAAGTAAAAATACATCGCACGACTTGTAAAAGAAGCGCCAGCTGGTTTTTTGGAACACTGGAGATTCTTTTACACGCATTAGTGCGACGCTGATGGTTTACATGTCTTTTTCTTGTATCTGTTCCTTTAGAGCTTTACATTTTTTTTAAGGCTTACATCCGTATTTATATGCTAAAGCGTTTTCTTAATACTAATTCGTTAAAGTTTGGGCTAAAATCTTGAAATGTCCGTGTTGCATTCGAAACTTTAACTATAAATTACAAAAATATTCAAAATGGCTGCATCTATTTTCATTGGTTCAGCAGTAAAATTAAACGATAACGATTTAAAAAAAATTAGGCTTATATAGGCTATTCGTGGCACATGCAGCTTTGCTGACAACATAAACGTGTTCAGTATGAAAAAAAATGCTTGTGAAAGTTGATGTTTATTTCTTTAGAAATTGTTTTGTGCTTTACTGAAGCAGCTAACTGCAACCAGACCGAACTCTACAACCAACAAGCTCGGATCGATGCATAATATATTCAAATTTGGCATTATAATGTCCTGAAAAGCATTGAGATTGGTTAAAGGGACATACCTCCCAGCGGCATTTTTCTCGGTCTTCCACATCAAGTACGGCCCCAAAGGTCTATTGACTTACCGTTAGTCTTTCCCTAGCTAAAAATCCTTTTTTAAATGTGGCGTCTAGGAGATTTTCGGTTGAATATAATGGAACTTTATTTACGAACGACCCGTAAGTACATGATGCTTTGCGCGCTTACCATAACCATGACGTTTCATCTCTCTGTGAGCATGTACTAATTTGCTAATAATTACCATGAGATCAAAAATCTAAAAGCGTAATGCGGTAAAAATTAAAATTAATTATTCCAATAGATCGCCGAAGCAAAATTATAAGACACTAGCCTAGAAAAATATAAATTGTGATGTTAAAATATGAGAATCATTCCGGTTTGTGACGACACGATTAATGCGTTCATGCTGGTTCGTCTATTAGGCACAATGCAAAATGAGACAGTAGCTACGTTCTTCGCTGCGAAGAACGCAGCTACTATCTCAGGTGACCTTGGTGTTCGTTTATGCGCGGAAGGCGATCAGCGCGAACTGTTATAAGGCAGGCGGAATGTTATACGGCAGACCGGGTGTCCCTTTAAGTCCAACGTAAATGTTACAAACAACTGTAACAAGTCGTCTTTAATTGAGTTTGGGATTGCCCAAAAGGATAATACGAATCAAAATAGCAAAGAATATTCCATGAAGTACGAAGAAAAATCTTAGAAAAATTTTACTGCTGGCTTTGTTTGCCTTCTTCCCCTTTATGCCAGTGACGTTTCGGCTCGTGACCAGTCCACTTCGTGACGTCACGGCTTTGTCGTCCGTGGTTCTCACCGTGGAAATGACCTCAGACGGACAAGGTAATCGTGACGAAGATGTTCACCCAATGCCAAGGTTAATTGGAACACTGCAGATATGGAGAGAGATAAGATTCTTGACTAAATGGGACAAGATGCACGCACTTTGCTCCTTATCAAAGAATTCAAGAATTAAAGGTGGGCTGCCACTTCTGAAATTCGGATGTAATGGCGGCGAGAACGAGTCGTAGCTAACATACCAACTAGTCCAGGGATAAGTGGCGTTTTCTTCCAAGAAAACCATTCGGTAATATTAGAGTCGGCATGTTTTTACTTGTTATGAGTATACAAGAATTCAGTGGGGCTTCTGGGTTTAGTACAGTTCACCTTATTGGGTGAGGACTAATTTTCACAAACCAATTACCGAGAAAATGCCTCCTTCGCTGCTGTCTTTTACCATTTCAGACGGAAACTATTGGGCGGAATTCGTTACCTAGAAAGGCGGTTTGATATGTCAAAAGAAAGTTTACATAATCACAATAATTATACAATTAATATTGTAATAATAACATTATAATTATTATAAGTAGCTATATATACATGTTATCAAAAGAAAAGCAAATTCTTATTTTCGTAAAAAAAATAGCTTATTTCAACAACAAAGATGGAAAACCGAGAACAAGGTAGAATGACCGAGAGATTCAAGAGGCGAAATAGGCGCCGGTCGTAAATTGGGTCGCGCCATGTTGGGGTTGCAACAAGCCACTGCTGTAATGTGTCCATGTGGATTGTGGCGGCACATAACAGTGTCAGTTGTGCAAAAGTTGGTCGATTTTGGTAGTCGCAACGAAACATTTCAAACACAAATTGCATTCACTTTCTGACATAACCATTGCGTAAAAACAGTTCTTGTTCCCCGGAAATTATAGTTCAAATTATAGTTCGTTGCATTCGAGTGAACTCTAATCCGTTTTTATTTGCGTAATTTCACAGCTGTGAATATGGGGATAAGAGCAAAAACGCTTTTTTCTAAACGGTTAAACCGTTTTTTGTTCAGTTAATTTTTTTACAGTGTAGCATGCTATTACTATCAGAGGCCATAATTTTAAATTCGTTGTGCCAAATCAAAACTCTACTGCCGTCAGTTTTTCTTTAGTACCGTACTAGAAATGAATAGTTAAAATATTGATTGCTTTACCTCGTGATGTCGTCTGTTTGATCGTTTTAAAATTTTACTTTACGATACTTAAAATTTTAGGATTTTACAATTTTAAGATTTTAATTACTTTAGTATTTTTTAAGTAAATCATTAACTCAGGGCTGAACGTAACTGACTCGTCCTATCTGTTCCTATCTTCCTGCTCTTGCACGGGATTAAGCATAATATTCTTATTCTTCTTGCATTTTCGCATAGTACATGTTTTTATTTATTTTTTTGGTAATCGTACACAAAAGCAACTGTCAACCGGAAAAGACTGAAATACCATAACTCTACGTGAAGACTGAGTATCACATCCGCTCATGTTTACTCAACCACACATGCAGGCGTTCAGGTTTATTGAATTTTAGAGAGAGTGGAGGTGACAAAGAAATTAAAGATGAAGGGCAATATGCCAAGTATGCTGGTTAATAGGGTTAACATTGGTGTCCTCTCCTTGCTGTAATGATATAATTACTAGGCCGACCCTTTTTGAAAACTTGGTGGCTTCTCGTATACCAGTTTTGGTTCTGGCTGGATATCACAACTTTCAAAGGACTTAGATCGCACAAACAGAAGGGCCCTGGTGGTGCGCTCCCGTTCGTTTCAGCGGCCAGCATGGCACAACTTTCAGTCCAAGTGACCTTGAACTGTATTGTGTTTCTCTTGGCATACGCAATGTGCAGGAAAACCCGACGAATATCATCTTCTGGAACTTTAAATAATGCAGTTTTTCCAGTTAGTTAATAATTTCAAAGAAACCAACGCAATGAGCTGAACTGCATGTCTGTGTTGTTGCAAAATGGATTCCGGGTAAAATAGGTTCCTCGTGCTCTCAATATTTAGATCGTGATGCTCTGATCCATTATATAATGTCACAGGAAACGAGACAAGGTTTCGCGAATTAACAGTTGGCAACCTATGCCTATTACAACTAGTAGTTCTGTGAACATTAGACCTCCCTCGCCCGCCCCTACCCAACATTCTTACGTTTATGGTGCAGCCTTATTTCAAACACTATTCCTACAAAACAGACAAACAGAAAAAGCAAAATGCTAAATGGTCGAGTTAAAACAGGGCCTCTTTTGCTTCGCTCACTCAGTCTATAATGAATGCTTTTTGTGATGGAGCTAATGTAAAATACTGCCATCAGAGCAGGAAACACGGCTTTGTGAACATCTGTCTCGATAGGTCACATCATCCAGCGCAATAAAGGGGATGCTTTCGGACGGAATTTCCAAGGTACTCTCGAGAAGTTTTGTGTGCTGTATTTCGTGCGCCTCTGGTGACGAACTGTTTTCAGCACCACAAGCTCAGGAACCTCTGGATTATTGCTGTGCCAAAGAAGTTCAAAACAAGATGCCCTTAAAGGGGTATGTTAAGTCGGGCATATCAGTCATGATCCTTGTGTCGAGACCCGTATTCACAATGCCTGGATTTTGAGCATAGATGGACTGAATTATTAGACGATTTTTAACATGATGACCTTCTGCTTGCCATCTAGACAACTTCAGTTAATTTTGCTAGCTTGTTCAGATTTATGTTGCAAGAATAACAAATCAACTAGTTCAGTTCGGTGTTTACACGACTTTTGGAAAAGAAAACATTCGGATTAACGTTCTTTTCAACTTCTTAGGTTATTTTGGGGCGGAGAGAGTCACTATGCCGTTTTGCCGTCGTGTGAGGATGAGGACTGGCTTAAAAATACATCCAAGTAATATTTATAAACATGAGTAGCAGTACATCCGCTTGGTGCCGTAGTAAAGGGGGAGTGAAGGACAAAGTCAAAGGTTCTGACCCAGCATTACGAAGGCAACAGACCCACTTGGTGAAGTGTTGTACTACAAACACTACGTTAACCCTTATAAGGAATTTTTCAAAGATTTTATTTTGGTGTCCACATAACCTTGTCAGTGTACACATCGATTGTGGCTCTTGAGTCTCGGCACCATCAATTTTTTTATTTCCAGCATACTGGCTATGATCTAGTTAATCACCAGACCCATCAAACGCTACATCAGTTAGATTTCCTATGGAACTTTATACATACTCCTTTTGTAACTTCAGAAAGTTCTCAGCTCTATAGACAATCGAATTTATACTAACTGAGCTATCACATGAAAATCATACCTTTTTTAATTCCTTATAAGATGCATACATTTTGTTGCACAAAAATTCAACTCGTAGGGTACTGTATTCCGTCATACGCCTTAACACTGTTCAACACTCTTGCTCGTTTTTACGGAACTTTACATGAACTTCTGATGGTGACAAAACCAAAACAAATAAGCGGTCCAAAGCAATAGCGTACCTACTAGAAACTATTTTCTGACTTCAATTTCACAACGTAAGGCACACCAACAAACATTTCTTTTTCTCGTCAATTAAGAACAGCTCATTTGCAGTGCGTAAAACAGCCATAAAACTAAGCTTCGTAACCAACGTGGACTAACTAATTGGTGCTGTTAGCAACGTTAACACCATTCGAAACGATTGGCCAAGTCAGAAAACGAAAACTTTTATCCGGTTTTATTTGTGAAGCAATTCATCGTGTTACAGATGAACATTTTATCGTATTCTCTTTATTTCAGTCGTTTGCCTGCCATACTTTAATTAATTTGATTCTTTGGCTCATGCTACATTTCTGTAATAACTAAGACACCTTTTAAACCATATCGGTGACGAAGGACTACTTGCAAACAAAAAAGCCAGTTTTTTTTCCCGATTTGCCAAGTTACGCAAATTTTCGCGAAGCTTTTTCCCAGCACAGTACTGCCCTAAACTGGCATTTTCCATAAATACAGGCACTGCGCTTCGACATTGCACCCGTTATCTTCTCTTACCTGTGAAGACAACGCCAGAAATAATCAGGGGACAGGGAAGCGCAAACTAACACCGCATCTACACTGAACCTCGAACACCGCGGTTGGTGTGTGGGCCTCGACTTTATACCCGTAGGGATAATCACGGTTTCACAAAAAGAAAGCGACACCCTTCTTTACATGCCCTTTTTACGCTGGACCCCGACATTCCGACTAGGTCCGGCTTTAACTATTTTTTCTTTCTCCCCTCCTCCTGCTTTCTTTCTATCACGCTCAAGAGTCAAAATGTTTCCCTAAAGCGCGGGCCCGCACTCCGACCCTTTCCGCAGTGAAATACAGGGTTGTAGTCGGCGTCTCTAGTCCCGACTTCGAGCAGGACTGTGAAAGTCAGGGGTGGGCTCGGGCCAGGCCCCGAACCTTTTTCCCAGTGTGGAAGGAGGTATTAGGAGTTGTAAGGAATTGACTGTGCACTATCTTGAGAACTGAGCCAAAAGCACATGCGTGATAAAATGATATAATATTTCGGTATCAGGGGATACATAAAACCGGCGACACCTTCATCAGAGAACAAACACATTAAAAAAACACATTGCCATAAGTGGGTCAACCATCATAATACTGAAATGGTGCTGCAGCAATACGGCAATGTAAGGTGTTTTTTTAATGTAGTATCCTCTGATGAAGGTCGGGTTTCAGGGGTGGCGCCACAGGGAGGGCGGGGAGGGGGCAAAATCCTCCCCCCCCCCCCCGCCTCCCCTTCGTCGGGAAAGCCTTGCCCTTCTGTCGGGGAGTAACCGAGATTATCGTCGGGGAACAGCCGGAAGACCGAGTCAACATGACGACATAAAATTAGTACACGTTGGAGGAGAGGTCAAAATAGAGTTTGCGTTTTGTTTGCCAGTAGTCCTACTTTAGCTAGCTTATCACCTCTATAATTTAAGAGCTGTCTTAGTTAATGCAGACACGTCAACTAAATATGTACAAAGAAAACTTGTTAAGATTTCTACCTAAGTTTTCGTCGTTTGAATTCGTGATCTAGACACACGCTAGTGTGTCGTTCCAAGTTAGGCAACAATCATCACAACAAACATCACATCAGTTCAATTGTCGAGGTTGTAAACCATTGTAGCGCGGCGCCATTACGTCAGTGTCTTATATCTTGAAGCATAGTTGGGCACATTTCAGGTACTTACTGAAAAATAATAATACGGTACAAAAGCTTAAATTGTGTTGAAATCGAGAGCAATGACCCACCTGACAAAAATTAACTCGTGTAGGAATGCCAGCTAAGCTGCTTTCAATGCAAAATCTAACCCTGAATAACGTTGTAAATGTGTTAACTATCTAGCTAATTCGCTCATCCCCATGTTAAATCCCAAAGGGTGATTATTCATCGATACCGAGATAACGGGTAGGCTTCCAGCTATGAAATTGGACGAATGGATGCAGTACAATACGAACTGCATATCTTTTATGGTTTGGAGCCTAGGGATGTAACGAGGATGGCGTGGGAGGGCGCGTAAGTACGAAAATATTGTTATAACCATTGTTAGTATTGTCAGCATCGTCTCTCATTGGACGGCCAAAGTTCGGACAATGAGAATGTGGATACTGACGTACGTGCCTAGACACACACTAGTGCATCACGATAAATCTAAACAACGTTGCAAAGAAATTGGATTCACGTCCAATTCACGAAAAATAAACCAACTGTAAAAACAAAGCAAAATAAACAAAGCCCGGCAAAAACTGGTAAAGTGGCCACTAAGTTGAGAGTGGTTCGGCCCTTCAAAGGAGTAATATCAACACACCAAAACTAACTAAATATTGTACTACAAATTACAACAAAATTAAAACCAAACCAAAAACCCACCAAGAGGTGACTAAGTTGAGAATGGTTCGGCCTATAGGCAAAAGGTAGTAGCAAATTGTTGAAAACCAATTAATTGTTGACGTGGCACTTTATGTACACATCTGCACAGTAGTGGAGTTGAGCCAATACACAATTTTAAAAAAAGGAGTGATCAGGGGACAGGGACTAAGATGCCCCTTAAATTATTATGGCGTTGATAGTCTAACGCAGTAAATCAATTTTCAGTTTAGCCACGTACTGTACAGGGTTTTCGCTCAGTTCATTGTTATCATATCAAAAACCAAAACTGGTAAAAGGAGCCGCCAAGTTCCGAATGGTTCGGCCCTTCAAAGGAGTGATATCAACACACCAAAACATTCGCCAACTTAATCGCACCGAATAATACTTCGGACGTTAATTGAAAACTTGAACATTGCTACCGAAAGTAGCAATGTTCTAGTTTTCATTTAACCCTTGAACTATTAAGCGGTGCGATTAACTTGGCAAATGTTTTGGTGTGCTGAAGGGCCGAACCATTGAATGGCCGAACCATTCGGAACTTGGCGGCCCCTTTTACCAGTTTTGGTTTTTGATATGATAACAATGAACTGAGCGAAAATCGTGTACAGTACGTGGCTAAACTGAAAATTGATTTGCTGCGTTAGACTATCAACGTCATAATAATTTAAGGGGCATCTTAGTTATGAGACACGTTTGGGATGCCAACGCAGTTATCTCTAAAAGGAGAGGGCCCGATTTCAAATGCCAAACGCACAACGCGAAGTATGTGAGGCGTCACACGGACCCAAAACAAACGGAGCAATAGCAGCCTAGTGGTCAGCGTCCCGGTCTCTGAGCCAAGAGGACGCCAACTCAAATTCAGTGTCTAACCAATACAGGACTTAGAAAAAATTCACTGTGTTTACAAATGGCCGTATACCTTTGAGGGCCAACTGTGTGTTCTTGCTATGGTTATAGCCGAAACGTCAGTTAAATTTGTATAAAACAAAACTTGTTAAGCTTTCCTTCCAAGTTTTCGTCAGTTGAAGTCTGATAACAACATAAAAACCGAGCAAAGAATCAAAGTTGAAGACGCAGTTTGATTTGTTAGGAGCCCTTTTCCTCTTAGCTCATCGCCACCGTGATTTTAAACTAATAATGCTTTGTTAATTCAGGAACGTCAGCTAAATCTTCCGCCATTTGAAAAGTAAGTAACAATACTTTTCAAACCTAAATTATTTAGTATTAGCTAACGGTAATTTAATAACATTAAAAAAAAATTTAGTTCATCACTTAATTTAATTTGTAAATAAAATGTATGCAAAAAAAAAACAGAATTTTGGTCACAATTAGGTTCTTACGACCTCTCATGCTAAAGAATGTTTACGAAAAACACTGCCGAAAATGTGATGCAAACGTGTTTCAGGAAGCCGAAAATAGGCTCTCAAATAACGTGAAATGCTTCAGCTTCCGGAGCTCTGCCCCGGACCCCACTGGGGAGGCTTACAGCACTTCCCCAGAACCCCTAGCTGGTTTCGCCACTGGCCCCTACTAAAGTATGACAAATTTTCACAAAAAAATTGTCATTTTCTTTGCCCCCCCCCCCATCTGGAGTTGGCTGGCGCCATTACCTTGCCGGTTTTGTGTATTCCCTGATACCAAAATAGTAAACAATGTATTTTATATCGCATGTATCGCATGTATTTTGGCTTAGTATCGCATGTATTTTGGCTTAGTTCGCACGTATCGCATGTATTTTGGCTTAGTTCCAGTGGCGTAAATAAATGTTTTTTTTCTGGGATGGGGGGTGGAGGGGGGAGCAAAGAACACATTTGTATTCCCCCTTCATCTAATAGCCTGTACAAGAATGACTCCATATTGGGGGCATGTTTTAAGTACTTAGGTGATACCTTTTTTTTACGAAAGTGTTTTTTTTTTTCAGTGGTGTTGGCTTCAGCCCGTACACAGCGCCTCCCCCTCCCCCCCCCCCCCCCCCCCCCCCCCCCAACCCGTGCTCACGCCACTTTCCTGCTTTATGTTAGTAACACATTCTCACAATCTCGCCATAACGTATTTACTGATTCAGGAAGATTAATAATACGTAGTCGAGAAAACAAGATACGTTCGTGATGATGTTGGTAGAAAACGTTACATCCATTTTCTTTTTTTTTTTGAAGAACAATAAAATTATAAAACCAAGAGACGAATACACCTGCGTATAATCTAGACAGTGCAAACATCATGCGTAGCACATCCACAATACAGGCCGTGCTATCACCTCAACCCCCCCCCCCTCCCCAGCCTCAAACCCCTAACTCAAAAAATGGGTTTTACCGTTGAGTCTGGCGAGTGACCAGTTCGCTGAAAAATTTTGAGATTGGGTTTATACTTAGTGAGTGACACAGGATCCCTGCCCCCTGGTTTTATTGTTCTTTAACTTTGGTATCACTGATAATTTGTTGCAACCAACTTGTTGCCTTTACTGAACAAATATTTCTCTTGCATGGCTCCATAGAAAAAAAGGTTTTGAAGAACTAACGAATAAACAAATTTTTCCAATGACTTTTACCCCCCCCCCCCCACTCCCTCCGTTATTTACGCCACTGCTTAGTTCTTAAGATACGTAAACTTAGGCGTAAGCAAACCGTGAAAACTGAAGATAAAAACTATCTTAAACTCACTTTCCAACTAACCAAATGATGATTATGATTAGCGAGTGAAAACTGGCTTTAGTGGTGTTAATTTATCCGTGTTTGTCAACTTTTGCCGCCTGCGTGTCTTCTTCGACTATTGAGGGAGAAGCTCCACCACGCTACGCCCCTGAATCTTAATTAATTTTCTACAACCACCATTTGACCACATCAGCAGCCAATGATCTTGCATATAAGTAAAGTTTCATAGCAAACCAAGTACCGCAACAAGTAAACAATGCAGCAATGAAAACGGGAGAACGTCTTCATTCTTTTGCAAGCGACAAGTTGAAATTGGCACATTGTTGCCTCGAAAAGTCGAAATTGGCACATTGTTGCCTCGAAAAGTCGAAATTGGCACATTGTTGCCTCTACTAACAATTTACTTTACTCGGTCATCGCAGTGGTAAATCTTAAATGACGTCATGTACGAAGGGCAGAGTTTTTTTTTTCGCACGGTACGGATCGCTCCACACAAAGCGATAATCTAGGAGGTGAGGGGGGTGGACGGGAATATCTTTGTGTAGGGAAGTGCGTCTGTTAGCCGTGCTCATGACATTCCATTGCTATAATAACTAAACATATGGGGGAGGGGGGGGGGCAGTGCGCGTATGGTACAATTAATTATATGATTACGTATTAACTGAACCTATCAGGTAATTTGTTTGTTGTTGTTGTTTGGGATGGGACCGAGTCAATTTTTGCAAAATCTTGCAGGACGGTCGGGGCAGGAAAAAAGGTAGGGGCAGTGTTTAATTCAACTACCCATCCAAATTCAACTACGTGCAGCGTTGGGGAGGAAAGGAAGCAGAGGGACGGGTAGAAGGAAGGGAAGGGAGAGAGGAAGGAGAGGATAGGAGAAAAGGGGTAGGGGAGAGTGGAGGGAGAGGATTGGAGAAAAGGGGGAGTATTACAGGAAGAAAAATTACCCGTCACTGAGTGAATGACTAAAATTACACTTCAAACCAAACACCGGATGAACACAGTGAAACAACCCCCCCCCCCCCCGCGTTAAACACAACCCCGGGCGAAGCCGGGTACGACTGCTATTGCTAGTTATTGAAATAAAAATCCTTCCATTGTCGAGATTCCATCCATACGGCCATAGGGGTTTGGTGTATTAACGAATGAAACTTTCCTGTTTTCGATTTTTGGTTTTTGCCGTGTAATTTTAAATTATGTGAATCTCTGATAATACGTTATTCTGAGAGCTTCAACTTTCGAATTAATACTTTAATTTTCGAATGCTGCTATCATATACGAGCTTGAGTTTCAAAACTATTTCATACTATTTTGCGTCGGGCAAAACAACAAAACAAATAGGGTCCAGTCACGGCTCCGTTCGTCAAACAATCAATTTACAATTAAAATATTAATAATAATAATAATAATTGTATTCATAATTGATTGTTGTAATCGGAGGTATATTGTTTTAAGGAGAATAAGTGCGCGAGCTCCTATTCTCCTACCTCCTAGGATAATATTTACTTCTTCTCTGCTAATGCAACATCATTGTTGAGTCAGTGTTAATGCAATTGTTGTTATTCCCTTTTCTGTCGTTCGAAAGAACTCTACGAACATAACAATAACACGCGCCAGCAATACCAAGTCCGAGCGTAGCAACAACAAAGTGTAAAGTCAAGATACGTGTTACCACTGTTTGCAACAATGGCTTGGTGGATACGGCTTGTATACCTCCTCGGGTCGGGTGCAACAATAAACACTTCTCGGCTTCATCCCGGATGTTATTGTTGCATCTCTCGGAGGTACAGATGTAACAAAAATCCTGAGTTTTCCGCCTGGATTTCTCCAGCTAGATTGTCTCTCTCATCGTCGTGGGGCAGATAACCCAGTATGGGTTCGTGCACCCCTAAGAACAAACAACAACAACAACAACAAACGATGTATCCTCCTCACCATTGTTGCAAACAGTAGTAAAACCATCACATCAGTAAGATCCTTTAGCGGTTACTAAAAACATCAGTTTTGAAAATTTCGGAAAATTCAATCGTACATGTTCAATAATTTAGGTCCACCAGATTGTTCTTTGCTGGCGTGCAACGATGCTTAGGCGGAAGGGAATATTGTTAGCGACAAATATTGTTTTGTAGTTGAGAACACAAGTAAACGATCTAGGTTTCCGGTTAAATCTTACAGTTTAGAATAAAAACACACCACGTCTTTAATTTTGAGGACCTCAAAACTGGGCGACCGACATGATTAAATGACTGAAAGCAGGTTTCGTGAACCCAGTTGAACTGTTTCCAAATAAAAAGCCATGCACAGTTGTCACTACTACATCGACTACTATGACTGCTATTGATAATAAAGGACGAGGGTGACGATCAGTAACAAACGACAGCAAAACAATTCAAGTTTCATTGCGTACATTTAGGCTAACCAACTTAAACTACAGGACAAACAAATAAATGCAGATGCAAACCCACTACAGAACTTTTAAAGGCACAACAAATTGCGCATTGTGAAAGGGAGAAACGATCGGGGGAGGGGAAGTAAGGGAAGGGGACAGGGCAACTCGTATAGGATAGCGCAAATAGGTAATGTTGAAATGAATCAGAGGACGCGCTGTTTGAGTGAGCGAAGTAAAATCGATGTAATGATTATTTCGACGAAAACTAATTGCAATTGTTGCTCACAGTTCGTTCATCACATTCCTCATCACGTCTGCGTTTCACCAATATCATTCAAAACATATGATTTGTTTGTTTGTTTGCTCGTTTGTACGTCTTCTTCTCCAGAAGTAGTCCCCTATGAAGGTGACAGATGAAAGATTGATAGAGCAAAGCAAACCACATATTGGAAAGGTTTAGTTTAAGAGGAAGTTGCTTGCTTTGCTCGCTCAATCCACGCACCTCCGTGCTTCAAAGGCACAAATGTTTGACACCATTTTAAAACCAGGTCTATGGGTCTGATTTTTCCATGCACCAAGTCAGTTGATACAAAACCAATTTTAAGATCATTTTGCAGTATGTTGCAAAATACGTCGTCCTTTTAGGTTATGTTTTTGCATGCATCCTCTTCCAGATCATCTCAGTATGTAACTAATACCTTAAAGACGGTTTGTTTGTCACGAATTTTAACACGTGCATGAAGAAACTATGACGTCATGAACAAACATCATGAGTGAAAAAAAAAAACTTTTACGTTATTTTTTCAGGCTTTTCGCATATTTGAGGGTCATAAAATCAAGTTACAGCTCTGAAAATAAGCTTAACTAAAGCACAATTTAATTATCTTTCGTTTGGTTCTACTCCCATCTTTGCAGGTGCTTTGGTTCAAGAGGAGTAGAGGTACAGACAATCACACTAACACATCATACATTCTTAATGATGTAGATATTAAAATTAGTATATAATTGCATAATTTATGATCTTGTTAAATCCTTTCTGTAATTAATTTATTCATCATGCCATAAGTTGAAAGTTTGAGGCACAACGTGACGTTGACTTCTGGTGCCATAAATGTTTCTTCAGATTGGGACTTTTAAGCCGTTCAATTGTTATTCTAGTTTATCTCAAAATATGGTGATTTGTGGATGAAGGATTAAAGGACTTGGCTGTTCCTGGAGACAGATATCCACAAGTTCAAAATAACACAGAGTTTAATTTTCGAGAGAACCTGGTCTCTCTTGGTCACAAAAACAAATAATAAAAAGCCCTAACGGTTTACAGAACCCAGCAAATGACAATAGGAGGTCCGCCATTTTTGAATTGGCAAGCTTGCACCACT